>JASZXS010000238.1:0-24485 GCA_035521475.1 Tremellales sp. Uapishka_1 | reverse complement strand
ACCCAATCCTTCCCGCCCCTTCCACACCTTGCAACTCGGACTGTGCTCTACGTTATGGCCGTCGAGTCGACATTGGTCGGCTTGGCTGGACCAAAATACATTTGGCATCCCATTCTCGATACAATGGAGTAGAGTTCTTACGACCAGAGTGAACTCCAACTGCTTTCCCGCCGGCGGGGTGGATTGACGAGACATCGACTCGAAGTCTTCTTGTCATGATCAGACTCTCAGCTGGAGAGGACAAAGGAGTTCAGGCGCTGTAGGTCATGACCTGTCCGAACCGTATCTTTCTAGCCACTCACAGTGACTTAGAAGCTCAAACCACCTTACGCCCAAGCATTCTCCCTCCTGCTCGTCGCTGGTAAAAGGACCCGATAGTATCTCAAAAGCTGCTTCCGAGTATCTTAATCTCTTGGAGCGTTTGCGGCAATCGGAAAAACTATCGGAAGACCTCAGAGTGCAGTACCAGGCCGAAAAGCATCAGAACACTACGCTTCTCAGGCAGTCGAACAACATTTTGGGGGAATTAGAAACCCAGAATCTCGCCCTGACACTCGAGAAAAAGCAGCATCTTGCATTGCAGACCACCTTGGGGGACAAGTCCGCCGAATTGAAGCGAGTGCAATCGCAGCTTCTGATCTCAACAGTCGACAATGAGAAGGAACCAATGCGAGAGACGGGCTTGCTTCAGCAGTTTGAAGAACTTTGGACGTCCGCCAGAGACAAGGAGGATGAGCTGTCGGAAGCGATGTTCAGTGCGTTTGTGGAATACAGCGCGATTTCAAGGTGAGGCCTGGCTGACAAAACAACAGACAGCGGAAAAAAAATCCTCGATCTGATGACTAGCTGAGACCGCCTGGAAGAACAGAAGTGTAAGTTGGTCGCCAAACTTCAGCTTGGAGGAAACGACTATCGGAATCTCGATGAAGAGTTTCGAGCCTCGATCGTACGAAACGTCGCGAGGGAGGACAGCTTTCAACATCGCATAGGCGATCTGGAGACCCAAATCGGGCTCGAGAAGAAGAATCACTGCCGTGTCATCGCGCAGCTCAAGGCAAGCGACACGAGAAGTCTCGATCGGACATTGCCATCTCAGATATTGCGGCTTCCACGCAGACGACTACAATCCGAAGTCTCGAGAGCGAAGCCCAGCAGCTTCGGGACAAGCTGCATTCGGTTTCTGAACGCAATGATACTCTCGTCCGGGAGAACATGGAGATGCGCAGCCTGCAAGCGATCATCGACAAGAGTAGAGCAGATGGGGAGGAGTTGCGGTCGGAGAATCTTGCTCTGAGAAACGAAATCGCGGAGGAAGCCAGCGCGATAAAGAAACTCGAAAACCAAGCCCGAAAGAACGATACGAGGTGGACGTCCTCCCGACGTGAAATCGCTGCGCTCAAAGCTGCTGGAAAGACCGCCGAAGAGGATGCCGTCGGGCCTGGGACATCGCGGGATGAGTCGAATGCTCTCGATGGCAACCATGTCCAACCTCATGAGGTCTACACCTCTCGTTCGGCAAAGCGACGCACGGTCGAATCCCACCCTGCTGGGGGCGCCTCGCATGGAGGATTGCGAATTGCGACGATTGTCGTACGAATCTTGTAAAGGATCCAATTGATACCTAGGCAACATTGGCTCAGCTCTGCTCAACCGTACTATCGTAGAAACATGGAACTAGTCACATGTATAATTGGTATAGAATGACGCCTAGGACCGGGGACGGTCCAGCGCGCTTTTCAGCAGCAAGATTTACTCAGTACGGTCCAGATTGCAGAACGACAGCTACCCTGTAGAGTACGGTATAACGAGGAAACGCTTCAGCACTAGCATGCTTCTTCTATGTTGACATAGCAATACAAAAACCAGGGCTACAAGCGTGAGACAAAGTTTGCGCCATCCTGACCGAAACTGTCCCAGTACCACCCGCGAAGCATCGGGCGAGGATATCCTGCTACCGCTACCGTCTTGCCTAACAAGCCGAAGCGCGCTGTCTCGCGACGCTGTCGTACGATTTCAGGCGTCGCCGTTCCTTTTATTGTAAATCTGAACCAGCTTGTTACAGGTTTCGGACGCCAACACCGAGCTGGCGTTCTTAAGGTCGACACCTTTGAGCGGTGATGAATTGCGGGATGTCCTTTCCTGGTCGACAGCTATATGATAAGCTTCGCTACAGTCACAACAATGGGTGAAATTCACGAAATGAAGCTCTTCAGTGACTGATTTGACGGCCTGATCATCGAAGTCGGCAACCAAAATGCGGTCGATGAGACTACAGATCCACAACTGGATCCCTTCGCTCGAGAACGTCGACTGAAAGGCCTGATCGACGATTAGTCGGTGATACGAGTGTATAGACACTCGCTTACATCCACTTGTATGACCTTTTGCGCCCCATCTGGATATCTGCTTAGGCGCTGGATTCCCTCTGACAAAAGATTAAGAGACTCGCTGATTAGCACTTGTACTCTGTAAGGCGACTTACATCCCGGCCGCAAACCAGTTCCAGATCGTCGTCGTCCTTGGTGTCTTCTGTTACCGCGACCATAAGGGCGCGCTGAGCTTCCTGGTTCATTTCGCTTGCAAAGCCGATCCAGCCGCGTGGCCAGGAGACCAAAGCAACGAGGAAACTGCGGTCAAGGATAGTTGAATCGTGTTCTGTGACGAAAGCGGTGAGGAGATTCTCAGCTTCCTTCCGGCGACCATCCATCAATCTTGTGTAACGCTCGATGATTCGTTGAGGAACAATGATGGCGCGATCTAACCAAGTACCAGCGAGATCCAGCTCTGGCAGGGTCATCGGTTGACTGCTTGTGGTTGGTCTGCTAGTCTCATCCTGATGCAGATGTCAGTTCCCCGCGTGTCATTTCAAGCGTACCGTGACATCAGCGGCAGCATCGTCATTCTCGCTAGCATTCCCCTCCCGAGCTCGCTTCTCCCGATGGGCTGACCATTAGTTCGAGAAATACGTACGAACTTACGCGACGACAGGGTATGTTCATATTTGCGCTTGACTGGAGGTACGTCCTCTCTTGAGGAGTCCTGAGCGGAGTGATGGAAGCCGGCCAGAGTTCCGCCTTGCACACTGGCACCAGGCGCAAGGCGTGTATTGTCCGGAGACATAAGCAGACCCCGCAGAGGAGTAACAGGACTGCTCGTATATCGTGAGGAATCTCCAATCGGCCGCGGTGCAGTACTGCCGGCTTCAAGCTTTGGCGAGTGGGTGGTCGATGATCCCGGAAGGAAAGGCTGTTTTCTTTGCGAGGAGACACTGGACCTCCTCTTCGGTTTTCGCTTCGGTTTTTGCTTCGGTTCTCGCTTCGGTTCCGGTACCCGTGTCTCGAACAGAGTTCTATACCGACGCCAGAACTCTCTTGGTTGACGAGCAAAACGCTTCTCCTCCTAGAAGTCGAATCAGTATAAACAGGGGTTAGTGGACCTTACCTCTGATGACGCTGACGTTTCCATATATTTGAACCAATTTTGAAGGTGGTCGCCCCCGCCATTGAGAAACTCCTCCCTCCGAGCACAACACCACTCGAACCGGGCTCGATCGCTTTCCAAGAGCTCTCCTTTCTCCTTGGGTCTTAAGACCACCATAGTCTTGGGATCCTCCTCTGGTCGACCATAACCCGCTTCAGCCCACTCATTCTGCATCCCGCTGCAGTAAATCCCAGTACTCCAGACAATATCGTGGTATACTAGATCCACGGAATTATCGACAGACTTGTAGAAAACAGCGTCACGAGCGAGCCGCCTTGCCTCACTGTCGGTGACTGCATGCCCTTCCGAGGGTAGTAGGAGTACGTAGTAGTTATTATCGAAATCGTAGGTCGATTTGAAGATTTCTGCTTCTATCACAGTGCCGCCACGTCTCTATAATGGCTGTGAGCTATAAGTTTCTTCGCTCGATACTTACTATTATGAACTCCCTGATGGGTTGTAATTCATATTGTCCAAAAAAACGAGCCTCGGTTATGAATACAATCTTGTGAAAGATGTGTCTTTTCTCGGAGGCTGCATCGAGTGTGGGAGCGGGTATAGCAGGTCTTCCAATCGGTACATTAGCGGAAGTTATAGGGCAAAATCGAGTAAAGCACACTAACCGTGGCTTTGACGATGGTATAAAGTGGAACGGAAAATCCCTGAAGGCGGTTGTCAAGCCCGACGATACCTGCACGTCGCGTTCGACCGTGACCGTGCTGTCAGGAGATTGTATCGAGACTGGTGAAGGTGGGGGAATGACACTATCTTCCATGTTGGTCAATCGAGCTGGATAGGTAATGTGAAGAAAGCGATGACAGGAGAACGAGCTTGTCGGAGATAATTTTCAACACCGTTCCGTCCCGCATGTGGCACTGAATGGGCTCCCGGAAGAGAAGCCACGTGGAAAGCGGGAGTCTTAGTGGGTGGAAACCCAAATCGCCAGGCCCGAAGTCCAGGCATTCCTTCCAGCTGCGATAGCTGTGAGTCGACTTAGCGACCAAGTGATCCCCCACCAGCACAGCCATCTCTCCATATTCTTCATGTGGTCCAAATGATCCTTGACCACCTGTCCTCAGCTCCGACGCGGTATCTCCTGCCCAGTCAGGATCCATCCGGTTGCACCTCCTGGAAAATGGCTCTCTGTCGAATGACGGACACATTTGTATCTAACCGCACTGAAACCTGCCTGTCAGCAAGGGAGGAACCGCGTGTCACTGCGAAACTCGATGCAGGCTTGGGACGTAGGTATAGGAACAGCATACAAAGCGTTAGAAGCTAGCTCGACAGCAGTATCCACAAATGCTGTAAAGGTTACAATTTCTACCAATAAAAATGGTGAATCTTACCATATTCAGTATTTAAACATTGTAAGACCAAGAAAAAGCGAGCACCAGCTGATAAGAACCGCAGAGATATCCGATGTATCCGGTAGTCGAACGCCTATTCTCGTCATACCAGCCCATCCGCATCCGTAAACATTTCCAATGCCTTGGCCTTCCTCCTCATGTGATGTCGATCGACGGGGCTCGCGATAGGTATAGACCACTCGAAGGGCGATTGCCAGTGCGAGTCGTGCGGTTTGCAACGAATCAAGAGAGGTACGATGCGGAGAAATACATCGGGTCGAGTACAGCCAGAAATCCGTAGTAGATATCCTACGATCTCTTGATATGGCGAGTCTGACCCTTCTTCAGCCTTTCTGGTCGGAGCCGAGCGTATTTAGCGATGACAATGGAATATTCAGCGGGTCCGGCAAGGATCGATTCGATGTATGCGGGCTGAGTAACATGGATGACTCTGTCGCTTTGACTCCAAGTGATCTTCTATCCGAGGATGTGCGATATGTCCCCTAAGCGACTGATCTTGCACATGTTTTCCAGGCCGTCGGGTACCGAATCGATCTCCTATCTATCAGGGGCTGCAATGACCAGATCGTCCACGCATGCGAGTAGGAGGATGTCTGGACGGCCATTCGAGTCGAGCTTGACGTATAGTCCCCACTCGTTCTCACATTTCCTGAACCCAAGCCCTTTGAGAGCTTCACCTGACACCTAACATCATTCTCTGCCGAACTGCTTGAGATCGTACAGCGTCTTGTTCGTTTCGGTTTGAGGACGTTGGTGTTGCGATCCGATGGCTCGTAGCTTTGCGGGATGCGCATGTAGATCTCCTAATCGAGGTTGCCGTTGAGATAAGCTCCCGGGACGTTGGCTTGGTGGATTTGCGGATCGTGAACAGTAGCAATAGTGAGAAGGATGCGAAGAACATGGATCGGCCGACAGGGGCGTATGTTTCGTCGAAGTCTACACTAGGTCGCTGGGAGAATCCCTGAGCAACCAGCCTAGCTTTGTGCTTGACCACCTTTCCGTCGGCATCGCTCTCGATCTCGAGGACCCATCTACACCTCACAGCTTTCCTCCCCTTCAGCAGTTGTGTCTCCATCCATCTTCCCTTCCTATGCTAGTCTTCGAGCTCCAATTCGACCGCTTCGATCCGTTCAGAGGAATTATCTTGCGAGAGGGCCTCTTGAAAAGGCTTGGGCTCGTCTCCGATCGGTGTGACCGCCAAGATCGCTACCGCCGTCGCTGATGTAACGTTTGAGTCGGGAGACAAGCACCACACCGTCCCGCGCGAGAATAACCGGTTCCCACGAGGCTTTTGCCGTCCGCTTAGGCCTGCACGCGTTTCAGCCCCGAGTGCAGCTACCCGTGTTAGGCCTATGCGCGTTCCAGCTCGGCGTGCAGTCGACCGGGGGGTATGTTGAGTCAAGAGCCTTGAAATTTACCCCAGAATCCGGTTATTTGATGCGCCAACGGTGCTTCCGCGAGCTGGTGCAGGCTATGGAGAGGGTGGTGTCGGTGTTGACGGTTCTTGAAGAGCAGTGGCTTCTCGAGAGACAGGAGGAGGCGAAGCTTCGACTGGAGATGCCATCGTGATCTGTGGTGGAATGATCAGCGGTAGCACGATCGGAAGTAGATTAATCGGAGCGGGTCGTTGGATCGATCGGAGCAGGTGTTGGATTGGTTCTCTATTGGCACGGATCGTATGTTCTGTTGGGATAACCCTGGCGACTGGCGTATTTATCTCTTATCGAGAGGGCTGTTCACATGTCTCCAGAGAGACCTATTAGTACATCGTCTTCGTACAGACGATGTATCCAGTGATCGTTCCGCTATTGCCGAGCACTCAAGCTAGCCGGGCCTTAAGATTGGCCAGACTTGACTTCGATCGCAGTTCCGGTGGTATGTGAAGGAATGCCAGCCCTCCAAAATCCTTGATAGATTTGAGGTTCGAAGATGTCCCAGACTGGCCTCTCACCGTCTCCGCTCATCGTGGTCTTGCTCAGAACCATGCAAGCTTATCGCATGGCCTAGTCCCAGAGGGATCCTCCGATCGGTGTGCCGTAGAGGACTGATGCCGTCATGTCTTCGATGATGACAACTGTTCGCTCTGCCACGCCATTGAGATCAGATGCGTGTCCAGCGGAGCGTGATCTGATGGTTGATACCGGTCTTCTCGACCCAAGCTCGACCGCGGAACTCCGTCCCTTGATCTGATCCGACAGTATTGACCTTGATGCCGGACTGGGTTTTGAGGTTCGCGATGAATATTTGAAGTTGTCCCATTCCGCCAGACTCGAGCCCAACCGGGGTAGTGGCCTTGACCTTTGTTTAGTCGGCGAGGATGATGCGATTCGTCTCGACTAGCACCAATGCGGCCTGTAAGATCGACACGGACCATTTCTCCTTTTGCTCCCTCTTGGGCGCTCCCCTCGCTTGAGAAGCCGACTGGAACGGGGTCTATTGGCGAGTCGGGCAGTCCGGTAGCTTCGCGGGGTCCTTCTTGACAATGTACCCGTACTTCAGATGTTCCCCTTTCGCCAAGTCGAGCAGAGCTCCAGGACCGAATTGTTCGGATCTGCACGCTCTCCATATAATAAAGGAAAGACATAGTGAAATTCCGTGATAGTAGCGTTGGAAGGGTTGACGGTCAGGTCTTCGATCGGGAGAGGTGTTCGAATGTGGATGAAAGGTAGATCGGTGCTTGATGTTCGTAGGATTTGGTAGCCATGTATAAGACCATCCTTCTTGAACTCGATTGTCCATTTGCACGACGTAGTTTTACAACCGAGAAGATATTCGTATTTGCGGGGTATCAAGACGTCGGAATCGTCAAGTCGTCATCTATATACACATCTCCAGCCTTTCTGGTGGTAACAGAGCCGCCATTAGCCGTGAACAGTATGATCGGATTGGTGGGACGAACATTGGAAAGGAAGGATGATTCCGTGGACCAAGTTGGTGGCCGAAAGTCGATGCGGAAGGAATCGGTGCGATATACTGGAGCGGCCGCAGCGAGATCGTTCGGAGTCATCGTTCATTCAATGACCAGTGCGCCATCCGGAGGCTTCGATAGTAATGACTTTCCCTCCATTTCCTCTCAATCGAAGATCATTCGCAGCATCGCGAATGTCCGCCATGTATAGCTCCCCTGCCACTTTCTCTCGGCAGTCTTTCTCCTCATCATTCCCTCTGCCAAACCAAGCGCTTTTTTTCCTGGGCCCGTCTTTCGAATCACTCTTCCGCTTTGCCGGGCCTGTTCCCCTTCCCCGTTTCCTCTTCTGCTTGTCGTTCTTCAATTTCGCATTGTAGACAGAGGCTTTGTACCTGCCCGTCTCTGTCGGATTCCATCCGTCGAGTGTCGATCGTAGACTATGCTAAGCCTCACTAATGACCACTTACCCGGCATCCCGGAAGCGCGCTCCTATGATTTCTGATCATTCGAGATCCTTCTTGAAACGTTCTCGAAACGACAGTAAGAGACCAAGGCTGACTTTTTCGGGTCTGGATCGATGCAGAGCCGATTCGGCTCGTTCTCACAAATAGAACTAGTGCTGTTGACTCTTTATCTGTCGGAATATCAGACTTGGCCTGTATTGGATAAAGTACTGCATGGATGAAGAAACTACTACGAGAAGCGAGAGGTGGGAAAGGGGAGAAACTACGGAATCTACAGTATCATGATTGACACTTACTTACTACGATTTCCAGGAAAGTTCCCAGTGGGATCGTTACATTTATGACGGAAGAAGATGCTGATTTCCCAGTACCACATAGCCTACCACGCGACCACATCATCGCCTTTCCCTTTTACATTGCATCACTTCACCTCATACCACTCGAGCTACCGGCTCCACCTCTCTCCATCAGCTACCGAGCGATCTGGTTGACATCATCTGGGAACAATCCTCACACCATGTAGTTTCAGCTCCCTTATCGGAAGACAATGCTCTAGCAAACCGCCACGTTGTCCTCTAGGCTACGTGTTTTGTTGACACGTGACCGTCACCATCGTAACACAGGGGGACCCAGCGTACCCCTGGGGTCCCGGCGGTGTAGGGGCGATTGGAGGGTATGAACGGGCAGCTACCAAAACGCTCTGGGTCAGAGGACACCCCAGCAGAGCTCTGGTCGACAATCGAGACGCCTGCACCATTGCTCTTCATCTAGTAGTGTGGCTTCGGACGGGCTCGTCGTACGGGTCACACGGGCTGAGCACTCTGTGGGCTGATGCTAACCTGTCCTTCAGACACGACCTTCCCGTTCCGAATCCATACATATCGGTACCTCTCTTGTTGAAGCGGGTCCAAACTGGAGGACCACATCGCTGTCAACCTTTCTCGGTTTCCCACGAGTCGAAAGGTCAAAGCAACATATTCCGCAATGCTCGAAACGACGACAATGCTTAAAACGTCGTTTGCCTTCGCATAAACTATCCCAGACATTGCGGACTCCCAGATATGATTTCCAACATTGACGGCCCCCATGCACTGGTTAACAAAAGGAGAGGATCGAAACGCCGTCTCCGATACACCAAATACTCAGCGGATCGACATCCAGATACCTCGACGAACCACGAAGACACGAGCAGGATGAGAAAGAAGACCGTAGTATGCATGAGGGTGTAATGGCAACGAACGAGGGAGATGATGAGGGTATAGTGGGAAGAGTGCGGATAAGGATGAGGGTATGTGGAACGAGTCTTGAGGATAACAAGGCTATGTGGTCTTCCAGTGAGTTCGTACCACTACCTGTGTAAGAAATCCTCATCAAGAGCAGTCTCGGAAACCGCGACGGGGAGCGGTGCGAGTTTAGCAGCCAGCGACGAGAAGATAGGGTCTCACGTATATTGTACTGCCCACCCACTTATCGACAGAGATCGCTCATTAGGTTCCTATTTCCACTGGATCGGATGCAGGACGCATCATTGTTTACTGCAGAATCAATGTCGCCAGACCTTCCGAACCCCATTCATCAGCATCGGATCCCAAGCCAAGGGTCGGGTCGCAACACATCCCGATGAGGAGCACCATGAAGGCAGAATTGGCGACCGACGACACGTTCTGTATTGACAGAATCGACTGAGAACCTGTGACCTTTGTGACTGCATGGAAGAGGTGCAAGGCGACAAATCGATCTTGATACTGTGCGAAGAGACGGAGAAAGTGTATGTTGAAATTGGATTAGATGGACTTTCTGTGTACACAGCCAACATCACTAATAGACCCGCGTGGTGGAAGGTTTCTTGTTAGGTTGCCCTCGAGAGACTTTGAAACACTGGCCAAAGGCTCAAAGTCTGCGTTTTTTTTCTACGCAGTTGAAAATTATTACGCTGAGACAAATCACTCACCACGCCTGCATTCCTCCCTTCAAGTCAGACATAGTCAGGCCATCCAATACGCTCTCCGTTCCGTCGGTTTTGCCGATCTCGAGACAAATTATCTTCGCGCTGGTGACGGGCGGCAGGTGAAGGTTGTAGCAAAGAGGCCGTGGTATCCCGGGTTTCCCGTAAGGCTGAAGCGGTTTTCTCCCGTTTCCCAATCCTTTACATCGCCGATCGTTTCTCGGTCGTCTCGGTCATGTCGTTCTTCCGGCACCCGCTGAATTAGGGGAGCATCTCGTAGTAGTACTTGTTTGAGGGCAGTGTTATAACGGGCAGAGGTTTCCGAAGGTGGTCGAGGTTCCTTGTGTGATGCGAAAAACGAGATATGAAAAGATTACGGACAATCATCTCGACTCTTCCTTTTCTATTTTCTCGCCTTTCATCATATACGACCTCGCTGCTCGTCTACCCGTATATCTCGAGCCGTCCCAAGTTTCTCGAGGCGCCCCCTATATCTCGAGCCGCCCCCTGTATCTCGAGCCGCCCCCTATATCTCGAGCCGCCACATGTGGCAACCGGGCGTCGACAGCAGCTCTCGATATCTACTATCTCTCTTGCTGCAGCCAGCATTGGCTATTTACTGTTTCATCGATCGTCGGTCAGGAAAGCCCTGCGCTCCCACGAATACATCGGGACTTGAAGATATCTAGGCGCGTTAGGGCGGGCATATCCAGGCAGAATAGGATCTCCGGATCTCAATCCTACGGATAATCCTCTGGATCTCAATCCTTTCAACACTCGCTTGAGGTCTGATGCGTTCCGGTTGCCAGATACATCGAGCTTTTGCACGTGATACACGCCTCGATGATCGAGGGTGAGACTGGTCCCCATCCCACGAATGATGCACCTCCAGCTAGTGTGACATTCCAAGGGAAGCACAACGTTCCCCATCGCAACTTTCATTCGAGTAGACGTTACGAATCCCTAGGAGACACCAACGTGTCAGTAGACAGACGATAAGCGGCGTGGAAAGAGATGACTGACTTTAGCTAGGAGACAGAGTGGACCGCTCAGAGCTCCCGAGTCTTGGCTCAAGATCAGAGTCTGAGGAGTCATCGAAGGCCTGGGATCGCGGACGTTTACGTTTCTGACCGCTTGGTAGTCGGTGAAGGCTGGCGAGGTTCTGTTGTCAAACGAGGGGGTTCGCTGTTGCCAGCTCTGCGGTGTTGGCCGGTTCAATGTAGACGGGCGATGTTCGCGCGGGCAAGCTGGGTTGTCGAGGGCGGGTTAATGACGGAGGTGGCGAGGATGGAGTTCGTGGCTGGGCCGCGACCGAGAAGGATGAGACCCTTGATTTCTCTAGTCTGTCACCCTCCTTCGTCTGCACTCCTCCAGGGCACAATGGATATGGTATCTGGGAAGAGTGGTGAACGACCAATCCGGCCGTCTTTCCAGGAACTCTTACGAATCGGGCAAGCGCTGCGGCGGGTGGGATTTGGGGATGGAACTCCAGCCCCACCGTCCAGCCGCTGTCGGGGCGCGAATCGTCTAGGGTCCAGTGCCCCGTCGAAATCGACGTCCCGTGTACGTCGCAGCCGACTTCCTTCTCATCCAACCATCTCCTCATCCCCGCGGGTCTCCTCCTCCTGATCCAAGCGGGTCTCCTCTTTCTCATTCAAGCCAATTTTCTCCTCATTGAAGCGGGTCTCCTCCTTATCTCCCAAGCGGGTTGACTCTTCCTACAAGAGGGTTTCTTCCTCATCCAAGCCGGCTTCCTCCTGGTCCCTTTTGAGATTGACGAACGACGATTTTTTGGTTTTCGTGGACTCGCTCCGAGCAGGTGTCGTTGCGGACCGCCGGCCTTTGTGTACACCAGGCGTACCGCCACATCGGCGTCGAACACATCGTCGCGAGAGCAGCGAATATGTTTGACTGTCGCTGCCTTAATCTTGAAGGAATCTAAAACCTTGCGGCAGGGTAAAAAGCAACTACTCAAACAACTCCCAATGCGCAGCTCACCCGGACTGCTACATCTTCATACCAGCTCTTCAGTGAAAGAAGCTTCCCACTGGCGGCGATCTCGATGGCAATCTCCTGGGCGACGGGTATGTTGTCCCAGTACCAGGATAGCTGAGATGATTTCGGTGTTCGCGTTGTGGTCGGTGGGGGCACATTGGGGACGTCGGCCGTCTTGATGTTGGCGTAGGAGAAGGGGAATATCTCGCCGCCGCGTTTCGGTCGAACAAGGTGGTTAGCGGCACTTTTCGAGGTGACAGGTGTAGACCACTCACTTCTATGATGGCAGACGTCGTCCTTGCGCGGCTTGGAGAGAGAGACGACTTGAATATAACGGAAGACGAGGTGTAAAAGATGAAACGCATGCCCGGAATTACTTGGGCTCTCCAAGCTGAGTCTCGGCAGATCTGTGCCAGAGACCAGTTTGAGAGACGATAGGATTCCATCGAGAGGGTTTGGACGAAATGGATGTTGCCGGATCGGCAGTTGTCCCCAAAGTGGGGATGCGGAAGGGCGCGGCTGGTTATATGTGATGGGTGCACTATTCGACTGCTATGTTCTGCTGGACATGTTCGGTGCAAAGCTTCTGTGGCGCAGGACGCACGGATCTCCACGCACTGACTAGGCAAAAAGGGTCCGAGCACTCCTGGATATTCCACAACTCTCACGCTTCAACTTTCACGACAAACGTCTTGGTACACGGTACCGGCCTCAAGACGATAAAGAGCGAACCGGACGCTGTGCCATTCCCGTCAGAGGGTCATCGCGACGGCACTGGCATCGCGGGGGCATTCGAACGACTCGAGCTCATCGAGTTGGATCAGTCGGTCATGATGTTGCGGCGCTCAGAAAGCAAGAGGGGGGAGAAGCACAGGGAAAAGGACGCAGAAAGGAATTCGGACGACATGAAGGTGGAACCCGTTAAGCACCCCTTCGAGTCTGTCGACACGCCCGGGGGCAAAGTCCTTTTGACGACCGGCACGATCCTGTATAAGTCGCTTGTCCTCTCCGGAGCGCCCTTCCTGATGGGTCCCCGTCCATACAACCTCGCGGCTGCCGAGGCAACTATCTCTGCGCTGTCGCCAGAGAAGAAAACGCTCTCTTATTCCCTCACTCCCAACCGTGCCGAAGGGGACACGAACACCGCTTTTGACATTCTCGATACCTATGCTAGCCAGGTCAACCTCAAGGTTGGAACGTCGAGAGGGCGGAAGAAGCTTAGAAAGCGGACACAGCAATTGGGTGACGGCATGTTTGAGTGGATAAGTCTAGTCGACCACAGCTGATCGCCGAGCGCGTATACTACGAGAGAAACGAGGAGTTGCAGGTTCTCTGTATGATACCCTCCTGCTGCTATGTGGCATGGACCGATGAACGGGCCGCTGATCATCAGAATAAATTAGCGCTCCATGCCCTCCGAGACATTGCAGCCGGCGAGCCGCTCACCATGTCTACTTTTTTGACTTCGCTTCACTCCTCAAGCCGTACGCCGAGCGACGCAGGGTGATCGAGAAAGATTTTCATCTCACGTGCAAGTGCTCCACCTGCGAGAAGGGCGACGCCCTGGACAGGCTCCTTCGATACGCGGGCATTGGGTTGAGTTTTGTCCGCGAGTTGTTCAGACCCTTGCCACGTGGTTATTGGGTTGAGTTTTGTCCGAGTTGTTCATACCCTTGGCACGTGAGCATTGGGTTGAGTTTTGTCCGAGTTCTATACCCTTCACACGTGGGCATTGGGTTGAGTTTTGTCCGCGAGTTGTTACACGACCATCACCGCACGCACGGCCGACTGGCAGCTGGGCCGCGCACCGTCGGATGCCCGGTTTTTGTCGATCGAGAGCGATCTTCTGGAGGCGGTACAGGTCCTTTTGCAATGTGAGAGGTACCTGTGGCTCCGCAACGCGTACGCCGAGCTGTTCGACCTCTACTGCTCACGTGAGTCGGAGGAGAAAGCCAGGGAGTGGGGCACCAAGGTGCTTGCTCGAATAGAGCTCAAGGACCGGGCCAAGTCGGAGGGGAAGCAGTGGGCCGCATGAGTCCAAGATCCATAGACCTACAAGTGGTAGGGAGGAGATCTTTTAAGCTCGGAAGACGGCAGATGGGTAAGTTTACGGGTGGCAAACCCATGCTTGGTCGACCTGAGAGCTCATGTACGTGCTAAGAGAAACGCACATTCTACCTAGTCGGGCAATGAGAAGAGCGTGAGGGATCCATACTGGTGCAAATGGGATGAGAAGGAGAACGATCTGAAGAAGACGATGCGGTAGAGCGCCACGAACGGCTAAACCGCCACGTTGGCCACTAGACCACGTGATTTATGGACACGTGAATCGTCACGTGAAGATCCATCGGGCTAAACCACGACTGAACTGGCCTCTAGGCCACGTCACGTGAGAATCCATCCACTACGCTGTGCAGCGCGTGACCCTGGGTTCCCGGTCTTGTAGGGGCGATTGGAGGGTACGGACAGGCAGCTACGGCCCGTGTGCGCGTTCTGGGCGTATCAGAATGGGGCACTTGAATGCATGGGGGAATGGGATGTATGGGGTGATTGAGATGTATGGCCGGGAGCGCGGGCGCAGAGTTTGCCACACTCGCATTCTCCGTGAGGGCGCCTCCGAGACGTTTGGGTAGTTTCACTGTTCTGTTTGGGGCCAAACGAATGGGGACGTCTAGGTCATTCCCTATGCACTCTCGTCTCTGGTCCACCGCTCCGCCGTGCCCGCCGCCCTCTCCGACGCCAAACCGCAAGGCGAAGCGCATACCGCTGCCCACGATGCGCATCGCTGCGCATGATGCGCCGACCGCGCGCTGCCTCAAGCTCGTGCGAGCTCTCGCTAACCCAGCATAGGAAGGGCATCTGGTCCAGGAGCGACGATACTCTTCTCGCTTGCCTAGCTCGGTTGTCTTGCCCGTCCAGATGGAACCAGCCGGATCGCCTTGCTCATCCACCTGGATTGCCTTGCTCGCTGGTCGTGTTGCCGTCCGATGCCATCCGCTCTTGGACCTCGACCGGACCAACGTGTTCAGGATGGGATCCTTACGCCCATGCAGGCGACGAACCGCTCCCAGATGCGGAGCCACCTTCGTTGCGCGCCACAAGAAGGCGGAAACCGAAAGGACCCCCGCCGTTATCAGGGTTGTGTTATCAGGTTGACCACCGCCAACGTGACTTCTTTCCCGTCCTCTTTCCTCCTCTCTCCTTTTCCTGCTTCCTTCCACGTTCCATCCGTTCCCCTACCTGATCTGTCGACGTCAAGGTCATCATCGTACCGAACCGCTCGTGTGAGTGCCGTACCGCTGGCCGCCCTCTCCTCTTCCGCCTGTCCGTGGGGTGACCACCCCGCTCGTTCCCCTACTGACGCCTCTCTCCTTCCCCCGCCGGTTCCCGGGCCGAGCACCATGCCGGACCCAACCCCGTCCGGAAACAATTCACCGGGACCCTCGACCGATTCCCCCCTCAAGGCAAATCATTTTCATCCCCGTCGGTGCCCATACTGAACGCCGCCACGCGATACAGAACACTCCGGTGAGACCGCTTCCGAGCCGGCCGCCTCGGGCTTCGCCGATCACCTCTCATCAGGCAAGTGGGGCACCAGCAGAGGCGAGTGTGTGCTGAAGCCGTTCGGCGCCGTGCCACAGCCTTCTCAAAAGGTGCTTGACAGACTCGCCGACGCGCTAGGGAAAGCCCAGCCCCAGCGATCACTTTCGCTCCAGACCTGGCCAAAGGGTCCAAGCCGGCAAGTGTGCGCATACGGTCCCGTACCCATCTGACCCGACTGCGTAGACCTCTGGGGTGGGAGACAAGACCACTCCCGACGGCAAGGTCCATCCAAGCAGCAGACCGTTGGGCCTGGACCCTGCGTTGACGCCATCGAGAAAGCAGTCGCCTCTGAAGCGAGCGGCAAGTCTTCCTCCAGTGGCGTGGACCGTACTGAATAGATGAACAGCGACGTGAAGACGAGGGGGCGTCGGCCCCAGACCCGACCGCCAAAAAGAGCAAGACCGATATGGTGAGCCCTCCCCCGTGGGTGCAGAACCATGCTGATCTGGCCCGTAGATCCCAGCGCCGTCTCCAGACCCCGGCATCACTCCCCAAACAAAGGCTGGTACGCGTCCAATCGACACCTTCATGACGCCTCCTGGTATGCCCCTCGGCAACCGATTCCAGACGCCGACCAATGCAAGTTTCCATTATAGCCATTCGGTGCCCTACTGACCCATGTTCAGCCGCGTGTCCACCTGTTGCGAAAGAACGAGACGCCGCCCACTCGGCCCAAAACCTGGAAAGAAGACATCCTCGCCGCACTAACCGAGTTCGACAGGGCGCACGCTGCAGCGGCCAGCAAGCACAGGGCCCGACACGCCACCCTCGCCGGAAAGATCGGCAAGATCTCTGACTCTGACCAACCGATACAGAACGCCAAGGACCTCGCCTTCTTTAACCAGCTCGGCGAGAGATTCATCGACATTTGCGAGGTAATGTCTGGACTACTGGACCTGGCCAGGTGGGAAAACACTCCTTGGCCGGCCGTGGACCGACTGGTCGACTCTGTCCGAGTCGGTCTCGCACAGGAGGGTTCGGAACCTTGGGACGTCCAGCTCCAATCGAGTGTCAATAGCCCGACCGCTCGTCCCTGAGTCAGCTCGTCTCAACACCCGCCGGCGGACAACGACGTGCTCACCGATATCGACGAGGAACCAGCCGGACCTCAGAACGACGACCCTTTGGACGTGGCTTCGCGACGATCTATCGGTCCGGTACAGGGTGACGCCACTTCCTCCACAGACAGACCGCGTATCCCGTCTCGCTCAAGGGGAAACGAGTCAAGCTGTCCCCCGTGAGTGTCTGCCTGTTGCTGAATTACACGATGACGACGTATAGAACCTTTTTGGAGCGGCAGCGTTTGCCCTGATGGGCTTGACACCGTGCGATCTTTTGCCTCCACCCAACTCCACCGGTAACCAGGAAGTCAAGGTCGGCAATGAATGGAAGACATTCTATCGACCAGATTGGGAACTGGACATTGACCAGTGAGTCCAGGTTGCGCTGTGGCTCCCCCTGCCAAACGCTGACCCATCCATAGGTTCGAGACCACTCCGTACTACGCCGCATGGCTTAAACTCGTGGAAGCCAAATGTACCCAGATCACCTGGAACGAAGAAGACTGTAAAATCAAGATGAGGACCTATCACGCCGGCAAGAAACGGGAGCAGGTGGGCCTTCGTCTGTTCCCGGAACAGAAGATCAACAAGGAGAGAACCAACGCGGTGGGGCGGTCAAAGCGCGAAGGCAAGGATGGGTCACGCTGCGCGACGACAGCTACCCCGAATCTCCCCTGTGGACCAACTTCCGAGAATACCAAAATGTCTTTGCCCAGTTGCACCTGGCCCCGGCTCGAGTCAGCCAAAAAGACGCCGGCGGGTACTGGACCAAGAAGGAGGATCTCGACAACGAGTCGGGAGAGAAAAGGTCTGTTTTTTATGCGACGGAGAACAAGGCGGACCACCCCCACGGGACAGTATGCCATGCTGGAGCTGGAGGCCGCGCCTCTTGTGAGTATACCGAGTGGTTCTCTTGCTAAAGGTCAGTTGAACGAGGTCCTGTGGGCGTACGATGTCGTCGTTGAGATTCTCGTTCGTCCCCCACAGCCGGGAAAATCGCCTCTCTACAATCGAAAGGCGTGGTTCCCCGTGTGCGATACCGAACGACTCGCCATCGAGGCCGGTGTGGATATTCCTGATGACGACATCCTCATGAAGATGCTCGCAGACCTCGTCTCTTATTCCGAGAAGCAGACGCAACTGATCCAGCTCCAGCTCGCGGCGTACCAGGCCCGACGGTCGCATTCAAGTCAAACAGTACTATGCAGGAAAGGGAAAGGGGAAGGTAAGTGGTCCTCTTAGCGAGCCGGTGGCTGACATCGAGCAGTCTGTTCAGCACCAGATGGACCCGTCCCACTTTCCGCAAGCCGAGTCGTCGGTCCCATTCCCCGCGGCGCCGTTGCTTGAGAATCCTGCCGATTGGGTCATTCAGGACCCGACCGAGTAGCCAACTCAGCAGACTCATCCCGAGGCGGACGCGTCCTCGGTCAAGAAGGAATCCGCGGAAGCGGTTCCGGGACCCTCGGGCGCCGACCGAGAAGTCATCGACATGACGCTCAGCAGCGATCCAGCTGGACCAGAGACGGCCTTGGACTACGCGGAAGTCGACGAGGAGCCCTCTGAGGTGGACGTCGAGCCAAAAGCTGGACGAGCAGACTACGCGGTTCGTTACTGGATGGCGGAGATGACATGGTCTGACCTTTTGCAGGGTCTGATGGGCTCTCTTTTGTCACCCAAAGCCGTTGCGCAACCCGGCGGCTATGACTGGGGACAGCAGGAAGCCTCCGTTTTGGGGGGACAGAGTGGAGGGAGCCGAGCAGCTCACGAGGCGAGTCACCGGCTGGCGGTATCGCATGGTCTGACCTCCGTTTACAGACCAACCGACGACGCGACGTCTCCATTCAACAGACCTGGCGCGCGACCGACTGCCTTTGGCTTGACTGCAGAACACCAAGCGAGACTTGATCGCGAGCGCAGAGAGGAGTCAGGAAGCAGTCGTCCGTCTAACATTCTTGGAAGCAAGTGCACCTCCGCACCTGGATAGACATCTCGCGATGTGGAGATGCCCGGCCCCGAGGGATTATCATATGCTTGGTCCCAGACAGGTTCCTTCGGCCGGGAGCTGATTGTGTCTTGATACAGACTGCAGGGTCTGATCGCTCGCAATAGCTCTTATCCTGCGCATCACGAACGCCCAAGCGGTAAACTGCCCCGTTTCATCCGGCGAATTGCAACCGTGCACTGCGACTTCCCCGACGCCCTTGACTCCCGTGACTTCTACTTTACACCTCCTTAACCGCCATGCCGGACGACAATATTGCCATTGTTCTGATCCGCTCTATCGAAGAGCTATGCACGCTCTGTGCCGATCATGTAGGAGCTGTCCCATTACGTCATGAACAACAAGTAGCTGAAGAACTCTACGCCCAGGCTGTTCACACGTATGTGACAAGGGTGTCACGAATGAATCTAGAATCAGTCGAGAATCATGCGGTATGTACAGTCTTCCTGCTTTGGTTCACATCATTGACACGTTCAAAGACCAGCGGGTTCGACATACAAGTCTTCGTCCGCTACACCAAGGACGAAATTTTCGCCAACGGAGAAGCAGTGATTCTTCACCGAGAGCAGTCGCTATGCAGGGCAGAAACATCCTCTCAGCCATCGACATCTTCCTCTCGACCGCAGAGACCGTCTATCTGGTCTACGCCTGGTGATTTCGACCGCATGGAAGCCTACGAGCGGCTTATCGAGGAGAAATGGGACACGACAAGATTGCTAATCCAGTCTATGTGCGGGGTGAGTATCTTCCACCTTTGACAACAGCACGGCGGGCAGAAGTCTCATGTAACCACCATAGGATGGAGAGGAATATCGCGCCCCCCCCTCGAACCAGCCGCCAGGAGAATTGACGATCTTTCTGCGAAGATTGCAGGAAGAGGATCCTTCGCTCGGCAGGACGCCGATCACAAACCCTCTCAAAGCGTGGCATCAGGGCAAGCTGTCGACGGAGCCCAAGAAGCTTTACCCGTTGGCGCAAGCAGCCCCGCTCAACCAGACCTCGTGGCACACCAAGCCAACCTCAGCACCACCACTGCCGTCAATGGCATTGCTTTCAGCGGTACTGGAATTGCCCGATCCAATCGCGCGAGCGGGAACGATACGAAAGAGCCAGTATCCCATCACGCCCGCGTTGCTCCAACCCAACCTCACGCCCGCCCAGTGCCTAGTCGAGACGACGACTTCCTGCTGCGCCGGAGCAAAAACGTTGACATTGGGTTGGGTTTAGTCCGCCAGTTGTCCATACTCTTGACACGAGGTGAATGGGTTGAATTTGGTCCGCGAGTTGTAACCCGACGTGGACATTGGGTTGGGTTTGGTCCGCCAGTTGTCCATACGCTTGACACGAGGCAAATGGGTTGAGTCTGGTCCGCGAGTCATTCAATACCCCTGACACGTGGGCATAGGATTGCCTTTTGTCCGCGAGTTGTTCATACGCTTGACCCGTAGAGGCATCTCGATCTCGCTTGACTGTTCCGGCGCAGCGCCAATAGGCGAGAATCGGCACGGCGTCTGGTCAGAAGAGAATGAGAAAGGCCGAGGGTCTCGAGGGAAACAGAAGCTGATCCCGAAGATCCCATGCACTACGGGTAGCCCTAGTATTAGCTCGATGTTGGTTAGTCGACGAATCAGGAGCAACCACCTCAGCCGCCCACGTTATCCCGATCCTTCTTCCCCCTGGACGGAAAGATAGGAGGAGTATGCAGTCCAAATTGGTGATGAGCAAGACTCGGGCAGTCGTCGGCTTCTCCGTCGGAAAGCGTATGATACTCGAAGACAGTCGAACCCAAGATTCACCTACACCAACCCCCCCTTGAATCAGAGGATAGATTTTGAATCTGGAACTCGATCGCCTTGGAGATTCGACGAAACAGAGTCCAAGTGAGATATATCTAATTATATCACCGCCAGCGAGACTCACTGGGCTTGAAGTGGGACTATAAACGAAGCGGAATGTTTTGGAAATAATTATGGTCGACTCATCTGATCGCCTGCATCTGTTTTGAGAAGATGCATCGTAGAGCCGACAGCTCCTCGCGCACGAAAGCTGCCGATTGTGCTTTCCAGTGTCGCTCGGGCAGGCCACCGCTCCTATCATCGACATGTCCAATAGGATCAAAGTCCCGCGATATTGCTCGCGAAGTGTCGCGTAAGTACATATGCAAAGACCATGGCACGGTCATTCCTCTACATCTTTGGTTGTATTCAGTCATATTTCCAGATCAGATTCTGCTTCCACTTACAGACAAGATTCATGTCACAGTACTTGGCGGGATCGGAGTGCATGAATCAACCCCCTGCCTGCGGAAGTCAGTCTGTGGCTTCTTCGCGGGACCGATTACTTACCGAGTACTCGCCCCATCCGTCGGATCTCGACCACTGATCCTCTTGTCACGCAGTGCAACGAAGCGGCAACATAACTCTCTCCTCCGAGCTGTTTCGCCTGGGGACGAGCAAGACAGAGGGTTCTTCGATGGAATGGAAGCCGGATAAGGCGGAGTCATTGCCAACAGATCGCTTGAGCCCCGCTGACGAGTGGGAAAGGGCCATACCGGATAGGATGGATCGCCACAAAGAGCGCTCGAAGGGACGTACGACCAAAACGGAGATGACGGATCGCTTGAGGCCCCAGCAGAAGGTCGGGCTCGGTGGAGAGAAATCGAGGTTGGTTGCGCGGTGCTCTAGCAGGAGGTAGCTCTGACCGCTGCACCTTCTCGCGGCAAACCATTGACGGGATTTCCTGTTGGTCTAGGCAGCGCATCTTTCAAGGCCAATGCTCATGCGTGATTGATTCTTATTGCTGTAATACGGATTAGCTGCAGACCACGAAAAGGTACAGACTCGTCCAGGCTCACAAACAACCCGAAACAGGCTCTCTCCTTGTTCCCCTTTCTCTCCTCCTGTGTGGCCTCGTTGTGGCCGCTCCTCCTGGGCCTCCGATTCGCTTCTTGGGCACGTGGCATAGAGATACTTCGGTGTATACTAGTCCGAAGATCCCTCCTGGGCACGACGACGTTGTTGAGGACGGGGCGACGACATTGTTGAGGACGGGGCGACAACGTTGTTGAGGTGAGGGCAAAGAGCCCAGACATTCAATGGGGTGGCGGAGGCTGTCCACCGCCAGTTTCCCAGGCTGACACGATAGTAGATGAGGCAACAGACAAGACCTTGTGAGCGATACCTCCACTGTCAAACAGTATTGGGAAGGGACGTGGTGCCGAAGGTAGAGACCTGGGGGATCGAGGGTCGAGGCAAAGCGGGAAGCGGAGGTCGGTTTAGTGAGACGAGTGGGTGCGCGGACAAGAGGACGATCAAGCGAGTTGCTCTGAGGCGGCAATTGAGTGGCCAGACAGATGACGAGTCATCAGCTGAAAGGCCAGCCGGGGATAACGGAGCATCTGTCGAAGAAGAAGAGGGAGGACGTGAAGAAGACGATCCTGTGAAGGCGGGTTAGATTTCATGTCCTTTCTGGTTGATTACGGTACTCCATACTGGGTATAGCCACATCGGAATCTCGGACAAAACTCAACCCAATGCTCACGTATCAAGGAGCAAAACTCGGACAAAACTCAACCCAATGCCCACGTGTCAGAAGACCAAAAACTCGGACAGAACTCAACCCAATGCTCACGTGTCAAGGGTCATTACACCCCGCCGGCAGGCCGCAACAAGACTGTTCCGAAGAATAACAAGACCATCAGCCATTTGGCAACTTGATGGAAAGCTCAAGTCTGACATTCGCTTAGTTGAGGACCGGCTGACCGTTACGACCATGAAATGGTCAGACCAGATCACGCAACGATGTTATGCAGGCTGACCATAAACTCACCTCTTCGGGATCGATTGTCTCGCGCTCCCCTCGATCGCTAGTCCAACCACCAAAGTCGATATCGATCGTGCGCTGATTCCGAGCAACATTGCGAGCCGGAAAAACCCCCCTCCGTCCGTTGAAGGGCACATATGCGATGATACCCTGCTACGCCGTCGCCCTACTTGACCTGCTCCACGAGCAAACAGGGAGTGACCGCGAAGGTGGTGACCCCTGTTCAGATGCAGTGCGCTGCGCACATGCGGCTCTCACCGATGAGTGGAGCAAATCTGATAGTGGGACATCCGGTCCACCACGGATCCACAGTCTACGTTGCCGCTGTGGTCCGAAGTTTCGGCAGGCGGCGCGTCATCAGCGAAGTCGATGAGAAGTCAGAGGCAGTTGCCGGAAAGCGAAAGACTGCGATGCGATGTTGAGTGAGTCGTGAAAGGTGCAAGGAGATCTGACAGCAGTCGACCGCCTGTAGGAGTGATCGTCTTGGGCCAATACTGAGATACCTCGGCTAGGAGGTTCAATCCTTCAGTAACGCATCAGACTGATTGAGCGGAAATTGAAAAAATAGTCAGCTCACCGGCCACCTGCCCTGCCCCCATTCTTTCGGCCCACGCCTCATCCAGGTGCTCCGAATCTCTTCCAAGCCCGCCACACTTTCTTCATTCCTCTCGCCTTTGAGATTCCTTGACAGGGGGGGCGTCCTCTCTGTAGAGCGCTTCAGACCAGTCGAAAGAGGTTGAAAGAACACGCACATCGAACACCGTCCTTCTTCTAGTCGCTCCACTGGCTACTCATCCAGCTGCTTGATGTCCCTCCACCCCAAGTGCTCGACACCCTCCTTCCTAACAATGTGCTCTCTCTTTTCCCATCCCGGTACTCGATCACCTACTTCTTCCCCAGGAATTCCATCTCCTTTTGTCCATCCGGCTGTTCGACATCCTCCTTTCCATCCAGCTGCTCAATATTGTCCTACTTATCCAAGAACTCGAGTTTCTTCTTTCCCCCCGGCTGCTCGATATCCTTCATCTCGTCCAGCTGCATCCAGCTACTCGCCATCGTGCTTCCCATCCAGCTGTTCGGTATCTTTCTCCCACTCTCTTGACTCCCCTCGCTTTCTCATGATATCCAGATCCTCGCGAGTGAGGGAGCGGAGGTGGTCGATAGGAGGAGGGGGACTGAGAACAGCTGGAACGTTCATTGGAAGAGTTGGACTGGAAGCGGGGAATTGGAAGAGGAGGACTGAGGAGGGAGGAGAAGGGTAGGAAAAGCTGAGGGGCAAATCTCTTGAGAGTCACCAGGTGACCGGAAAGGGCGCTAGTCGCTGCATGAGCAAGTATGACAGACGATGCAGGTCGAAATCGCTCACAAGGTAATGTCATGTGTGCAACAAGGATACCGCACCATGCTGCTTCCCCGCCCGAGCAGCCTAGCGGACCCCTTGTCACAGTCCTTCACGCCTCAAGATTCCACCTGCTCAAATTCTCCTGCAGATCAACGATGCTCATACCCGATTATCCTTTACGCAGACCCAGCACCTTCAGCATCCAGGATCCGTGCGTACCTCCTTGCGGACAAAACTCAATCCAATGCCCACGTGTCAAACGCGAAACTCGGACAAAACTCAACCCAGTACCCACGTGTCAGGCGCGAAACTCGGACAAAACTCAACCCAGTACCCACGTGTCAGAGGCGAAACTCGGACAAAAGTCAACCCAATGCCCACGTGTCAACGGTCAGTCAAACTTACGGACTTAACTCAACCCATTCACCTCGTGTCAAGGGTATGAACAACTCGTTTCACTATCGCGCCCCCCCATTTTGCTTCCCCATTATCC
>JASZXS010000237.1:0-24475 GCA_035521475.1 Tremellales sp. Uapishka_1 | reverse complement strand
GAAAAAGATCTATACCCCCTTCCCGCCCCCGCAACAGCTCTCCAAAGTGGACCTCCAGCTCGCTTCGGGAGAATACTTCCTCAAGCCGAAGGAAAAGGAAATGATCGAGCGCAAGAAACGGCTCGACAAGCAGAAGGAGGTGACGGAGGAGAAGAAGGCGGTGCGGGAGGAGGCGTTCATCGCGCCGCCGGAAAAGGTCGAGGCGACGATACAGGAGAAGAAGAAGAAGCGCAAGAGGGCCGAGGAGCTGATGTAGGGTCGGAGTGTGTGATGGATGAGACGGCCGTGTGGGGTATGGATACAACTGTGCATGCATGGTGGATGATTATACGAAATAAGACGGCGCGGCCTGGTGGAATCCTCATCATCAGCACCAACCCTCGCAGGACTAGACAGGGCACGTACCGCACGCCGCATCGCCGGGTTCTTGTGATCGCTCATGTTCTCCTCGGCCGCATCATACACCTTGAACGACGACTGCCCGTTCCCATCGACCTGCATGATACTCGCCGAGTTGCCACACCGATAACAGTAGTTTGGTGCCGACCACACGGTCACGAGCGAATCGTCAAACATGTGTTTGAAGCCCTCTTGCACCAGCTGATGTGCGCGGGCAATAAGATTTATCGAGTTGACGTGATTGAACTGCGATTTGTGAGACACAGCGGAAGAGATATGGTGGGGCACGTACCTCTGCACAGACTTTTGCTCCAAAAAGCCAGCCCGCGCCTCGCGGACTCACGGCCCAGGTATCGACGTCGTCGGGATCCGACCACATGAGATCTGCGGGAGTCAGCGATGGGGAGTCATGGTAGGGCCAGAGAAGGTGAGTCCAGTCGAGACTCAACGGGACGGTGTGATATGGAGGTCAAAAGTACAGGTGAGCAGATAGTGGGAAACAAGGGGTGTGTTTTGGAGTGGAGTTATGTGTAATGAGG
This sequence comes from Tremellales sp. Uapishka_1, assembly GCA_035521475.1. Lineage (NCBI taxonomy): Eukaryota > Fungi > Basidiomycota > Tremellomycetes > Tremellales > Tremellales sp. Uapishka_1. The sequence goes on along the minus strand of JASZXS010000237.1, from coordinate 23,537 downwards.
TTGAGGTGGAAATAGGGGGCCATGAGGAGCGGCGGGGACGACAGCGGAAGAGAACACAGCACGCCGCAGAAACGGACTTACCACAAAATGCGCCTTCGTGAGGGACTTCCTGCGCCCGCGGTATTATCCTAATCTGATCGAGGGTTTTGATATCGGGCGAGAGACCACCATGGACACAAAGGATTGACGCGTCTATTATCTGTCAGAAGCGAGCACTGGTCAGCGATAAGGCTATGCGAGATTAAATTTGGACTTGCCGCTGCGAGATTCAAATGATCAAAGACCTGACAACAAGCTTTCCACACCGAAGCGTTGCCGTATTTTTGTATGCACTCCTCTGCATCATTCGGTAAGCTTTCAGCTCACGCGGCTAACGAGCCCAAACATACCGTAGAATCCATACACCTGGGTGATCTGCCTCGACTCGTGGTTCCCTCGAAGAAGCGTGATCCTGTCTGGATACCTGCGAGTCCCCTCTGTCAATCCTGCCCTCTTCCGCTTCCCATATCGAAGACTTGCCTCGCTTTATAAGCGAGCAACAGCGACAGCGTCTCCAAACTGTAATATCCTCGATCAACGAAATCACCCTAAAGTATCACGACATCTCAGCATCTGTGCCTCCACGTCGAGGGTCCCCCGACTCACCATGAAGATATAGCTCGTGTCGGGCGGCTGGCCACCCTGCCTAAATATCTCGAGTACGTCCCAGAACTGCCCGTGAATGTCGCCGCACACGGTCACGGGAGACTGGACGTGATGTACGTTGGATTCCTCGAGGAGTAGATCGCGTACCCGCGCACAGAGGAGCTTCATCTGACGCTCTGGAAGGTGTTTGCATTGTCGGATCTGGAGGCCGTCAGCGAAATGTAGCTTGAGGTTTGAGGAAGGTGGGGAATATGTGGAGGGGAAAGGACAACGAGAATAGTAAAAAAAAGCACAGGGGAGAAGAGGAATGAATGGTGAAGAGAGAACGTACATGTGCTATCCACTGATCTGGGTCCGAGAGGGTGGAAGTCGGCATGGTCAGACGAGGAGAAAGGATTCGCGGAGTGGACTGATTGAGTGGACGTCCTACGTAGAGACGAGCGATGATTTTTCGCGCGTGATAGAGTGAGGCAGCCGTACGAGGGCGTCTGAGATGTATGGGATGTGGGATCTGGCGTTCCAGTCTATGGGTATTGTCAACAACGGCTCTCATGTCGACTGAAGGCAAAGATCGCGGTAGGGTGATAAGCTGGGCGGGAGATGACGTGTGTACAAAATCACTTTTGCCACCCTCCACTCTGGAGGTCCGTGTCTCTACCACTCCTTTGGACTTCTTTTCCTCGCATTTTCTCTCTCTGCATCATTCTCTCTCCATCCAGCCACAATGGCAGGCATTCTGAATGAGAGGAGGAATTCGCACATGGCCCCCTCGTCGTCCCTCATTGTCGATTTCCTCTCTCGACAATGGAGCTCCGACGTGTGGGTCAGGGTGGACAAGGAGGTCTGCTGCTGGAATCTGTACCAGAAGCTCATGGGGGTATGCGAGAGTGTATCAGCTATCATTTCTGAGCTAAAGCATGTTCAGGCCGGAATCACTCCTCCCGAAGTTGGCAGATTCATAGAACGAAGCGAAGAGCTCGAATATGACGAGAAGGAGGCTCTCAGCGAGTTTGAAGAGTGTTGGGAACTGCCCGATCCTAAGGAGTTTTTTGATCGGACCGTAAATCACCCCCAACGTATGTCTGATGATTGGTGCTGACTGTCTCCCTTTGTAGGCGAGTCCCCAGGAGGTTCTTCGAACACTGATCGGTAGGTTGTGAGTAAGACGGTGAACCTAGCGACTCACCGCGATCAGAGATGAAGGAGATACGACGTTTGAGCCTGTTCAGACTCAGATGTATCCATCGAAAGCTGACATTGGAGGTTGGGCGAGCAGGTGAGTGAATCCTGCGTCGACTTTTGGGACAGAGCTGATTCGAGAGCCAAAGCCGCGAATTGTAAGCGTTGTTGATTAAAAGTGAACCAGCCGGACTGAATTATTGTAGCCATTCTCCACGAGGACTACGTGCGAAAGTATCTGGAGTTACCGACGACAATATAAGAGATACGAGGCGTGTACGAGGTTGTTGTGTGATAGGTCCCCCATGCAGAGCGAAATCAGTCGCCACACAAACAGCCATTTGCCACTCAGGAACCGACGAGCCGTGACTCAACCACCTCCACTAGGCTGTCCATTCCCTTCCCTCTTTGCGACCACAACGATGGGCTCCATGCTGGATGGGCTCTACCAGCAGGTATACAACGAGTCCCTCTCACCTGCTCGACGCTTCTTCTTCGCATCAAAGGTGGAGGGCGATGAGTGGGAGGTAACCGTCTGGTCTGCAGGCATTCAACTACGTTCTTGGACTGGAAGGAAGTCCGTCTCGAAGGTGGGTTTGTCGTCTGAGTGGCGTTGGTCACAATTTCATGCTACCGTAGCTCAAGCTGAAGGACCATGTTCTGCGACACGCAATCCAGTCGGGTCTGCTGCATATCGACACGAGAGGAAAGTCGGTCGACCAGGCGGAGACGATCAGTGTATGTCTTTCCATGACTCTAACGCATGCGACTCATTCCTTTGCAGGCATACCTAATGCCGGAGAATGAAGATGCGCTGGAGATAATATGTAACAGCACACCAGTGGCAGACAGTGCCCTACTGGACGTCTGTTTCAAGGCAAGTCTCTCGACACAGGCGTGAAAGTGTCTGATCAGGGTGTCAGTTGGTCTCAAAACCTGCTAGCGTGGACAACAGAGGTACCTCCATCTTCTTTTTGAATGCCTCAAGCTAGGAACTCAGAGAATCAGCCGAGCTTCGCGATCTGAGAACCCAAGTGGCGCAAAGAGACGTTAGTCGCGCGTCCGTTTTGTAATCTCGCGCGTGAGACTAATGGCTCATTAGGCGGAGATCTCGTCCCTGCATTCGAAGCTGTCGTCTCTTCGCGCCAAGGCGATTCGCGAGGCTCCGGCGGAGTCGAAGAAAGGTGGGCTCGGGGCTATTATTCTTGCTGTATGTACCGCGACTGACGTCTGCGGAGCAGTCCCTAGTCCGGTCAAGAAGGCGCCGGTGAATGCGAGTTTGCTGCAGCCGAATCAGAAGAGGTATGTGCGCAATGTCTCCGAAGATCGCTGATCGACACCTATAATCCCAGGCGGAAAGCGGTGGAAGACGAGTTTGCGGGAAGTGACGACGATGATGACGATTGATTGCACTTTGCATGATGGAAGAGACTGTATCATTGTTCCCTATATGTACTATACACTATGCCATGTCTCACACCACCTCGTACGCCTCGGACCTACATCGTGCAAGGATCCAGTTTTAAGAACCGTCCTTCCAACTACACCACTCCCACACCTTTCACTCCCCACGTCTTGCGCTTCTTCTTCCCGCCTCCTCCCTCTAACCGATAGTCCACCAGCCCAAGCTCGGGCGGAATATCCCCTCGCTCCGTGGCAGTCTGCTTGATAAAGTCCAGCAAGGTCGATGAAAGGTGCGCAGGTGCGGTATCAGGTGCTTTCGAATCCGTCTTGATCAATCAATTCAAGCCTCAGTGAATCGCCCTCGAGAGACCAACATCAAAAGATCTCACCTCGGCCGGGATCGCATACGTCCACTTCTCCGGTAACGTCAGTGCTCCTTCCCAAGCATAGCTTGCCTTCTCCCCCTCCCTCCTCTGTATCGAAGGTTTCGCATCTGATCCCTGCCCTTCCGCCCCTTCTACATCAAACAGCGAAAGCGGGACCTCCACATCAGGCCGTTCGGATTCTGTCGGCAGCTTTATGGCTAGATACCACATCCATCTCAGCTGCGACTAACAGAACGGAGGGGGTATGACACTCACGCGCTCTGCGGCGCTTGGCTTCTTTACGCAATTTGGCCACGCTGTAGCCCGTTGCCAGAAAAGACGAATGCAGGTCGGCCATGTTGGGCGTCGCGCGGTTGCACAGCTCGGCATACTCGTTTGCAGTCTCGAATAGGTTTCGCATGTCTGCAATATAGTCGATTAGTCATCTGAAGCTACTGATCGTGTGTACATACGCCGTTCGAGGAGATGCTCCATCTCGACTATGGCGCCGGATTGCGCAGACTCGAAGCCTTTGCGCTGGAGCGTGGTGAGAATGAGGTGATTGAGGTACTGTGCGGGGAGTGAAGGAGCAAGGAGGGTTGACGGAGCAGGGAGGGAGTGGGTCGTGGGGCTCATGGTGGTCGTTGCGCCCTCGTAGGTGTGTAGTGGGAGGTGTGTTGTCGATGGCGGCGGACTGGTTAAAAGGTGGGAGTTCGTAGCCGGATTTGATTCCGCTCTTGGACGGGATGTGGCGGAAACGCGCAAAGGAGGTTCGTCCTCAGGCGAACGGCGTCGGTCGTTTCAAATATAAAGCGGATGCGCATCCCTCTCCTATCTACAACTTGCGAAATACTTTCAAGATTTGGACGACAATGAGCGATGATTCGTGCCAAGGTAACATAGTCAGTGGCCGATCTGCACCGTCCACCCTGGCGTTTGCCTGACTTCTTCCCCGCAAGCATTTGCCTTCGTCGGCTCCATATGATCATGACGAGACCCTCAAACTCCAGCTTACGACTCACACGCCATTCGAGTTTCCCCAAATTAGCGACAAATCTCATTGTCTAAAACATGAGGTTGCGAAAACACCTATTACCACCCATCCAGATGGGCAAACTACGGATCTCGTCGATCGGGCGTTGCACCGAAGATAACAGACAAGCGAGCAGCTCGCACTCCCCGCGATCACTGCGAAACTCACGACCCATACTCGCAGGTCGCTTCAAGCCTACGTGGAGCAAGACCAGGACCGGACGATGAAGGTCCTCGCTCAACCTGGAGCAGGACAGCACGAAAGGTTCAGATTCGCGCTGCTTCCGGGCTCGAGCTACTGCGGTGCAAGGTTTGGGACAAAAGAGTCTCTCCGGTGGGTAGTGAACGCGGGATCGCGCCGAGTGTCAGGGAGTTGAGAGAAAGCGGAGATTGGGCGAAGGAGGGCATTGGAGCGGCAGAGGATGGGTGCGGCGAAGATGTGCTTGGATTGACCGACTGAAACGGAAACGGAAGAATGGTACCGTTGGACATCGGGATGCGGAGTCTAAGGCGTGATAAGCACACAGAGCTGGTTGGCGATGACGAACTGTCAGCGGATACATCGAGCTCTGCTGCCTGCTGCTGCGGTCCATCTCTCAGACCTGCATCGTTATTGAGACTTGAGCGGAGACCATGGTATGGCCATGTTGCTCTGGTGGACCAGTGGAGGAACGTGATTCTGCGTGACTCGGAAGCTCGCCCCGCGGGAACCCCGGGAAAGGTTGATAGGTACTCATATAGTCGAGCGCAGCACTGCTCACTCTGTTGGACCACTCTTATCCAGTCGAGAACCTGACTTCGTTTTTACCTCTAAGTGCTTTGTTGCGACCGAGGTGCATCTATCGGCCCGCATGCCGCTTAGACCCGCTGTCAGTGCTCAAGGATTTGCCACACTGCCACCGTTCCATGCTGACCTAGAATTTGGTTCCGCTTTTCCATGTCCCGAGATCTCTCACGGCGCGTCCTGGACGCGTAATGTTCACTGCTCTCTCGAAGCGCGATCCGCTCACGAGTCAGACGAAATAAACGGCCAAGATGGAAGCCTCAACGTGAGTGGATGGCATCCCAGAGAAGGCGACGACTGACACGCCGCAGCTCCGCACACCCGCCAGCCACGCCATCGCATCCCTCCCTCCTGCCTTCGCTCTCCCCTTCCTTGTCGGTCGAAGCCACGCCCCAGCCACTTCATCTCCTTCCGCTCCAGCATCCTCATTCTCAAAGCCGTATGGGTCCGCCGCAGATGTCGAGTCAGGGGGTGTTTGGCACCATTATGGGTATAGGTCCAGGCCATGCGCCGACCCAGGACATGATGCAGCAGTCCAAAATCTACAGCGCCTGCTACTCTGGCGCAAGTTCATTTCACGACAGTGTGAGGGAAGAACGCTAACGGAAATTGATAGATCCCCGTATTTGAAGCCATGATCAGAGGCATAGCAGTCATGAGAAGAGGGGCTGATTCGTACGCCGTTCCCGCCGTCGGATTTGAATTTAAACTGATCGCGTCATACTAGCTGGGTGAATGCGACTCAGATCTTGAAAGTGGCCGGTATATCCAAATCGTCCAGGACAAAGATCCTCGAGAAGGAAGTCCTTCCTGGGATCCACGAGAAGGTGCAAGGCGGCTGTGAGTTGAACTTTCCGTCATGGGGCTGTCATGCTGAAGCATTCGCGCAGACGGGAAGTACCAGGGCACTTGGTGGGTCCAGGATGCCACCTGCATGGCCAGGACTAACACCAAGCAATAGGGTTCCTTATCAGCGCGGACATGATCTGGCCGTTCAATACGGTGTCTTGGGTTTCCTCGCGCCCATATTCGACTTCGATCCCTCTCAAGCCGAATACCAATCTCTCCCCACGACCAACGGCATGTCTACGCCCTCGAACCGGAACATGATCGCGCCTCCGGGGAGTGCCAGGTTGATCTCGCCTTTCACGTCGCATGCCATTCCGCCCCCTCCCCCACCACAGTTCACCAACGGAGATCCCATGATGGGTTTACCTCCTCACCCATCCAACCTCGCCTATGCCCAGGGTCAACCCAGCATGTACTTTCAACCTCAAGGCCCGCCACAACCTACCTACGTGCAGGACAGGAAACGTCCCATGGGAATGGAGATGACGCCGAGTCGTTCCGGCGGATCCCTGGTGGCGACACCCCTCGCTCCCGGGGTGGATCTCGATCTCAACGGGATGGGACTACCACCACCTCACAACGAGGTCTATCTGGATCCGTATGGCCATCCGCATCCCCTCGGAGACTATGTGGTGAACGGCTCAGATGGATCGGGTCCTCCTCCGGCCAAAAAGTTGCGATCAAACGGTCCCGAGACCGCCGCAGGGAATGGGCAAGGTGAAGCTTCGGACAATGTTGAGATCCTCCTGGAAGCGGAGGAAGACGACGACGACGACGATTCCATCGACGAATTGCAGGACGCCCCTCCTCTGCCCACGTCGATGCGGTTATCGACCAAACCATTGCGTCCCAAACCGACATCGCAGTCCAGTAAGACAAGAACAAAGTTGCTGTCGTTGTTTTCGTCCGAAGAACCGGTGGACGTCCGGTCTCTATTCAACCTGGACGCCGAGGCCGAAGCCGAGTTTGATATCGATATGATAATAGACGACCAAGGCCATACCGCCCTGCATTGGGCGTGTGCACTCGCGAAGGCTTCCATCATTCAGCAGTTGATTGCTCTGGGCGCCGACATCAACCGAGGGAATTATGCGGGCGAGACGCCGTTGATCCGCTCAGTCTTGGCGACGAATCATTCGGAAGCGGGAACGTTTTCGAGTCTGCTCGAGACCGGGCTCGCCTCTTCGATAAGGACGCTGGATCATGCGTACCGCACCGTCATTCACCACATCGCACTGATTGCAGGTGTGCCCAATCGTGCGTCTTCGGCGAGGAGATACATGACGGGCATACTGGAATACGTGGCAAGGAAACAACAGGAAACCTCTGGCAATCTTTCGATGAAGACGCTGGTAGATGTCCAGGATGTGCATGGCGACACGGCACTGAATGTGGCTGCGAGGGTGGGCAACAGAACACTGGTGAATCTATTGTTGGAGGCAGGGGCAGACAAGACGAAAGGGAATAAACTGGGACTGAGACCGGTCGACTTTGGCGTGGAGACCGAGGTGGGTTGCTATGCGTGATAGACAAGGGATCTTACTTACGGGGATTCGGGACAGGCTTTGAAAGTTTCGTCGGGAGAGGAGGTCATTGCGTTGCTCAAAACGGAGACGAACCGACCGGAGAAGCAATCTCGCGATGTCCAGAAGAGTCAGTGACCGATCTCGTTGTATTGCCCAACTGACGTGTCCTGCAGACATTGCCACAATCTTTTCCACCATCTCGGAAACGTTCGACAACGAGATGACGGTCAAGCAAACCGCTCTGAATAAAACGCAAGCCTCGGTACGGCACACGACCAAAGCCCTTGCCGAGAAACGGCAACAGGTCGCCTCGATCCAATCGGCCCTGACGGAACTGGAACAAATTAAGACCAAATCCGAAAACCTCACCAAGGCATTGCATGCGCCTTCAAGGATAGATTTCACGGGGAGGACAAACTCGACGTTATCAGCGTTCCAGCAGAGCGCTTTTGGGATAGGGAACGTGGCATTCAGTGCGGAGGGAGGAGCCGAGATCGCTATCCCGGAACGCGGGAGCGAGAGTGCCCTCGTCAATCTGCGGAGGATGATGATGTGGGAGACCAGAGTCGGCGAGATGTTGGAAAACACCATCCAGGGTCTCGAGGGCGAAGGGTCAGAGAAGGAAGTGAGGTATAGGAAACTGGTGGCACTGTGTACGAAAGTGCCGGTGGACAAAGTGGACGGCATGCTTGACGATCTGACGACAGCTGTACGTCTTGGATCCTTACATCTCGACGAGTTTGGGGCACTGATGGAACGATGTCGCCGAGCAGATCGAATCTGATGGGCAGTCGATCGACCTCTCGCGGATATCAAACTTTATGAATCGAATGAAGGAAGTCTAAACTATAGACATAGTGTGATCTATCGCCATGAGTTCCAGGAATGCATCTCTGTAGTGCTTCAGTCTACAAGCTGTTGTCCCCGCCAAAGAGATGGAAGGAACGGCTGTACGATGCGCTCGCGATGAATTTCCCGTCAGACGAAATGTCGACCGACATAACTTTCCCAGCGTCCGTGGCCAGATTTCGGATCATTGTCCATTCGTCGGCGGACCAGATCCGGACGTTGCAGTCGAATCCCGCGGTAACAAGGTAGAGGCCGGATTTGTTGAGCGAGTCTGGGGCAGTGGCTGGCTCGGGCGTGTCCATGTTGACGTCCATGTCTCCGTCGTTGGCAGCGGCGCCATTGGAAGTGGGGTGGAGGGGAATGAAGGGGAGCTCGGACGAGGAGCGGAAAAATTTGAGGTCGGAAACACTGGATTTGTGGGCCGGGATTATGTACTGTGTCTTGAGCGCACGCAGGTCCCATATTCGGACGGTATCGTCACCAGAGCCCGTGGCCACTTGGTAGCTGGCTCGTCTGTTAGTCACCGCCTCGGGGAAGTGAAAAAGGAACATGTACCCGTTTGGCGCGAAGTCCATCGTCAGAATCTCCTTCACATGCCCATCGAGGACCATGGCCGTCCTCCCGGTCCGCGTGTCCCATACCCTGCCGACGGCATCGAAACCACTGAACGAACGGCAAGTCAGGAGGCGGACCCGAGAGGACGATGACGGTACACTCACCCGGAAGCGACCAACGCGCCGTCATCTTGGAAAGCTATGGCGTACACCTCCTTTGAATGTCCTTCCTGATTCAGCAATTCCTTGCTGGTTTCCACATCCCACAGTCGCCAAGTGCCATCAAAGGATGCGGAGCCGAGATACGCCCCAGAAGGATGGAACGCGACTCGTCCCACTCGATTCGTATGGCCCGACAGAGTCGCCAAAGACTTTTCACTGAAACAGGTGGCGTCAGCGAATGACGAACAACCCGTTGGGCATGCTCGACATACCCATTCAAGCTCCACAGCTTGACGTCGCCCTCCCCGCCTCCAGTTGCAATATTCACCGCCTCCTCATTCATACCGAGTGTGGCGCCAGGATGCCATGCCGCTCCACCTATACGTTCTGCATGACCAGTCTTCTTTCCTACAGCGTTCAGATTCGGCAAATCCCACAATTTCGAGTCCCCAGTCCAGGAAGTCGTCAGGATCAGTTTTGAATTGGGAGAGAAACGGATGGTAGATAATGGGCGGTCATCCCCGAACTGAGAGCCGAGGTTGTTGAATGTCTGGTCGATAGAGTCAGGTAGTGGATGGGAGGACAAGAGAGAGAAGCACACCTTCAGGCTGGTGTAGAGCTCCTTTCGGACATTGACGATCTTGCTGAGCGGTAGGGAGACATCAATACGTTGGCGAGCTATGCGCGTCTTGGCCCTGGGAACGGTTAGCTCATTGGGACAAAGGTCGTATGGTGGAAGTTTGCTCACCTCGATAACGAATATCTCGCAATCTTCCTCCTCGCCTGAAGAAGATCCTCTGCCCCCTCCGTATAGAATTCCCCCTAAGTGGACGAGACCGTCAAGATCTGCCTCACATAGCCGCCAACGAGTATGACCTACCTCGTCTTCCGAATCGCTACTATCACTTCCACTCCCGTAGTCCATAATATCTCGTCCCTTTGCGATCTCAATCTCTTCTTGCACATGTTTCAAACGGTCTCGGCGATCCCCCGGCTATTCGAATATCGTCAGAAAGTCGCCATCTGGCTCAAGGGGACAACATGCCCCTTCACCAAACAACGTGATGGGTTCACCATACGCTCTCAACCTCTCTCGGACTTTCTTGTCGTCCGTCGGCACCGCCATCTGCCGCAGCCTCTTCTTCCTCTCCAGCTGCTCGAGGATGACGGCATTCTGCTCTCTCTCCCTTTCGTCATCCTCGCCGCCCAGCTGATACGTGTTGTCGGTGACTAGGGATTGAGTAAGAGTAGCCCATATTATACCCAGGAATACGCACCGAGGTCGTCGAAATCCATGCTCTTTCTCGGTCGTCAGCAATAATCAGTTTATTAATATACTCCTTACGCCTGGTTTTGGTGGACAAATTCGCTAATGGGTCACGATCAATGTCGCATTAATGTTGTATACCGAGACAGATGACAGTTCACATTTCCACCCTCCTTGGTAACGGGACGGTCGGATAACGGGGAAATTGATTCCGCTTCCAACGGAAACTTGTGCCCGACAGACTTTGCTCTCTTCATGTTGTGGATGGGCCATTGATGGTGTAGCATCATCAAATCCGTGCAAGAAGAAGGAAAAGTGACCTTGTTTATCATTCAGAAAGCCTCCCGGCTTGAAAGTCCCCGAAGTCACTAGCAGGCGGATCCCTTTCCATCTTTGCCAGGAACCTTCGAGCACTCTGGCGAGGAGCTACCGTCACCTGTCCAGGCGACATTGTGGACAAAGACCCCCTTCAAGTCTCGTTTCAAAGTCTTTGTAGCCGTATGTCTGATGTCTGTCGGTGCCCATTTCGAGTCCTCTTGTCGATTCCTCTTCCCATACATATGTTCTTGACTTCCACTGGACAAGGATCCAAACACGGTCAGGAGGGAAAAGAAAAGCGTTCTAGGGAAGAGTATCAGGAGATAAGATGGGAGAAACGGTTCTTTGGCGCTTCGGAGGGCTTTCTCGGTCTCGTTTGCGCTGTATTTCTCGGGACAACGTGGACGAGACTCCAAGCAAGAGGTTGAGCATCCAAAGTTTTCATTGTCACTTTGGTAGAGAAGACCACAAGAAGAATAGCACACTTGTGCAGGGGCCCAACCCGAAGACAATCATCCAAATATCCGTCTCCGCAGGCTCCGACCCAGCAATGTCCTCCGACGTCGCCAGCAACTCCGTCGCTGTCCGCCGGGCACTGAGTCACTTGCTATACGTCGCCACGCATCGGCGCCTGCACTGAGTGCCGCCGGCTTGACTCCGGTAGCCACAGCATCGCAAAGTTAGGTGTCACCCCAGACGAGTACACCGGTATTAGCTTACTTCGGTGCGTGACTTGACTCGCGGAAATTGGCTTCGGAGCTGGAGATGGCTTGGTGGGTGGGTGGGCTGCTCCAGCGGATCGATCTCTGCTGTCCTGTAGAGGTAGGACTCTGACCGCCTCGAGGAGACGCCTTCGTGCAAGCCTGTTGCGATGGAGATCGATACCACCCAATGCCCCATCTACGAAAGTAGGAGCATCTTCAGACTGATCCCTCTTATCTGGGCATCCGCCACCGCCCACATACTCATCATCGGCCGCCACCGAGCCGACGCGTCGACGCGTTCTTATCCGCCACTCCTATCCACCAAAATTCCATTCCGCTACTCGTCCACACAAACCACACAGACCAGCCATCGCTCTCCACCCCGTCCAGCATCCCCTCATTTGCACACAATGGATTCCCCACTCCTGCCGACATTTTCCGCGGGACAGTCTGCCTCGCCATCGATGCTGATGGACGACTTATCGATGAACGAGTTCGAGCCGATGTCACCTACGCCTTCCTCCTCGCGGTTCCTACCGCGCCATCCCGCCATGCCGACAGAGGACGAAAACGCGGACGAGAGAGAGGAAACAAAGAAAAGTGCACCGAGACCGCGGTTCTCGCTCTTTGCACCCTCCGCCCGCCAGGTCTCGTCTTCGACATCATCACGGTCCTCCCACCACGAGCCGGAGGAAGAAGAAGAACAGGGAGACGAGACTGTCCTGGCGGAGGAGAGCGGGCGAACGCAGACGCCTCTGACGAGCTCGGTGGAGCGGGACGACAAGCTTCGCGAGAGCCTGTACGAGCTGCGGTCGATGAACGAGGTGTTTGAAGGGGTTCTCGGGGCGCTCGAGGCGGCCAGGGGTCACAACGAGGTATGTAGTGTGGATGTCTCTCAGCCCTGGCTTTGGCAGTAGGCTGATAGAACGGCGGGACAGCGACTTGCGGTTCGTGTTTCACAAACGTCGGCGCTGCTGGACGAGTATACCCGCTTGCTGGGCCAGACGGAGCACTCCCGCCGACTGATCATGAATCCTCTGTGGACGGGCGCCGAGGACGTGAGTATTTCTGTGGATATGTGATATTGGACCGACAGGGACGGGTTCACAGGATGCAGCCGCGATTCTCGCCGAGGAAGAGGCGAAGCAAGCTGCTGCACTTGCCGCACAGGAAGAGGCCGAGCGGGCACGCCGTCGCGTGGAGGAAAAGGAGCGGGAGAATGAGCGGGCAAAGAGCGTACGAGAGAGCGAGGTCCAGCGCGGGGCGGGCGGGAGTAGAGGGCGGGTGATGGGCGCCGGCACTGGCACGGGTCGAGGGAGTGAGTCGGTTGTCTGGGGCGAATGGAGGTCCGAGCTGATCGGCCCACAGGAGGAGGCTCGTCGATCCCAACGGCCAACAGGGCGTATCCGGGCTTCGGCCCGAAGACGGGCCTCAAGAAACCCAGTACGGCGAGCACGACGACCTCGACATCGGGAGGCATAGGGGGCCAGTACAAGAATGTGAAGAGCAGTGGATACGGGCCCAAGTAGGAATCGGAGTAGTCCCGAAGAAGAGATCTCGATGATGGGTGCTGTAGAGTACGAGTAATGGCATCATATATGCTTGACAATCGGGAAATTTGGCCCACAGAGAAAACCACGAAAGATGTCTATTGATTCACACACACGTCCCTGACCTCTTTCCCCAGCCGGCTCCCCTTGAATCTCCTCAGACCCTCGACGAGCTCCTTGTCCCCCTCCTCGAGCTCTTGTTCGGTATCCTGTTCCAGCTCCAACCCCGGATCCAGCTTTGTTCGCTTGCTTTCGGGTGCGTCTGGCGTAAGCAGGGCCAACTTGCGCTTCAGCAGAGACGTGAATGGGTGCGCCGGGTCGGACGGATTGGGCGCTGAAGTGTAGATCAGCGTCGAGCATCACAATGGAGAGAGCATACGCACCGTTGAGGAGGGCAAACGGAAACATGTCCGGCCGGCCTTTGCTGTCGCCCTTCTCGTCCCGGCGCTCGAGACCGCGAATCACGAATCGACCCGTATCGTCGACAACAGGCTCGCATTTCGGAAATGTCATTTTGGTGAGATTGATCAGTTCGATCGGGTTCAGCAGGCGGTTCTTGAGCGCAGAGGCCTCCTTGTCGAAGTCCATGGCCGTCATGTCGGTCTCAAAGTTGGCGAGCTCGGCGTCAGACTCGGAGGCGTGGAGGAACGGATCCATGGGCGCGAGATTGGGCGGCGCGGTGTAAGATGGGGAAGAGAAGCGGGCGGCGTACGAGGTGTAGAGGTCGGTCTGGGTGAGGGAGGATGGCGCAGAGGGGTCGAGGGGGTGCTGATAATTGTTGAGCAGCCTAGGTCATGTCAGCTAGAGCCTCCTATTTACGGCAATTTCTAGCTCACCATGTTCCTGCGCGCAGCGGCTCGGCCAGCGCCTCGACGCCCCGCTCCCACCCTTCGTCGTCGGCTTCTTCGAGCACTGAATCGTGCTTCCCCTTGTCCTTCTCCCTCCCGCCGTCCTTCTCTCGAAGTCCCTTGACCACATAATCGCCCTCGTCTTTCGCCATTTCGCAGCCTGCAAAGGTCGCGCATGCGAGCTGGATCAACTCCTGGCCGCCAATGAGAGGCGTTTGCGAGGAATACGGATCAAAGCGGTTCTTGTACGTATTGTACAGCGTCAGCTGCGAAACAACACTCGTCGGCGCGGCAGGACGGTAGGTGACCTTCAGCCTAGCATCGATGATTAGGATGCGACGAGGGCGTAAGATCAAGGACCCACCAGCCGATCGCACGTCCGGGCTCTTCCATTCCCTCCATATCGCCCAGCCCCCGCAGCTTGTTACGGCGTTGCCTAAAGTACTCGCGGATCTTGGTCGAGTTCCGACCCGTCTTTTCGGCGAGCATATTGAGATCCTCTTTTGAAGGGTTTGGATTGTGGGCGTAGAATCTGCGGAGGATGGCGAGTTGAGCCGAGTTTGAGAGATGCGAATTGGGCGCCTGACGATGGAGTCCGCCGGGGAGACCGCGGGTGTCTTCTGGAAGAGCATGAGGTGGGGGAAGAGGGAGCGAGTCGTCGTCGTGCGAGATGGAGACGGCGGCTGCGACGGCCTGGGCGGCCGCCTGGTTCTCCAGCTCGTGCGAGATATCCATTTGTTCCGACATGGTCGGCCCCAGCGGGGATGGCGACGGGAACTCATCTGCGAGATTGGACTGTACCTGTCAGCTTGTCTTTGTGGGGAACTGGCCTACGTTGTCCTGCCCCGAGGTGGATTGCTTGGGGGACATTGTCGCTGCAGAGAGTGGTCGTCCAGAGTGGAGGTTGACCGGAAGAACCAGATTTAAAATAAAGAAATAAAGAAAACAAACAACGAGACTCGAGAGAAAGATCAACCTATCCCATGGAATATAATCCTCACCTTTATCTGCCTTTTCTCCCAGAAAGTTGCTTCCGGCGCACCTGTCCGCCAAGCTTATTTGGAAATTTCAGATCCACCCAGCATTCGTTCATCTCACCTAGTCTGACCAGTCATGGCGACCCAATTACCACCCCCGAAGCGACAGAAGTCCAGCTACTCCAAATCACTGCTGCCCCCGACTCCGGCCGCGACCCCGATATCCATACCCTCCATCGTCGTCCAGTTCAAATCGAGCGAAGATGGCTCGAATCTCGGACCGGCCATCAACCTCCCTGCCGATACCGGGAGGGAGGCGCTGCAGATGCTCGTGAACAAGCTCAGAGGGGAGGTGATTGTCTTCTGGTAATCCATGAAAGCCTGCGCTGACCGGATCGCAGACGGAAGATCCGCTGCCATATGCATTCCACCTCGTGCCAAAACTCCCGACGGCGTCGACCTCGACCATACCGCCTCGAGTGCAGATCAACCATTCGATCCAGGCGGATGCGTTGGCTGCTACCAACTCGACGTTCTCTCCGGAAGACGTGTTTGAGCTGTGGTGTGAGCCTCAGGCGGTGTTCAGGGTGAGGAGTGTAGGGAGATGCAGCTCGACGTTGTCTGGTGAGTTGGCGAACGGCGGCCAGTAGACGCACCTAGCTGACCCAGTCTCAGGTCACGCATCGCCGATCCTGTGCTGTGCTCAATCACCTACTGGTAAATACGCCGCCACCGGATCAGGAGACGCAACGTGTAGAGTCTGGGACATGGAGACGGAATTGCCAAAGGTCAGCTGTGAAGGTTGACCATGGCGGTACAAACCTGACCTCTGGTTTAGTGGACGCTCACCGGCCACAAGGGATGGGTGCTTTGCGTGGAATGGGAGTCGAGAGAAAAAATTCTTGCGACGGGAGGACACGATGGGCATGTGAGTGAAGAGTAACTCCAGTTTAGGCTGGGTATGTGGCTCACTGGCCTCTACCAGGTACGGCTTTGGTCGCCTCAGACGGGACAGCCGCTAGGGATCCCCCTGCTCGGCCATACGAAATGGATCACCTCGCTGGCGTTTGAGCCTCTGCATCTGTTGTCTCCCAAAGCTGTCTCGCCTCGACTCGCTTCGGCCTCAAAAGACGGAACCGTCAGGATATGGAACACCGCCACGCGGAAACTCGAATTCGTCCTGACGGGCCACTCGGCGTCCGTCAACGTGGTCAGGTGGGGAGGAGAGGGAGTCATCTATACGGGAAGCAGCGATCGAACCGTCAAAGTGTGGTCCGGCGTAGATGTAAGCTTCTTTTCAGCTTTGTCCTTTCATTCGAAGGTTTGTACTGATTGATCCTGGACCAACAGGGTAAATTGATACGCACCCTCTCGGAACACGCCCACTGGGTCAACACCATGGCGCTCTCGACCGACTTTGTGCTCCGAACGGGACCCTTTGATCATACCACCAAAGCTCCTTCAGACGACGAGGAGGCCCGAGCGCTCGCCCTGGCACGATACAAGGCCCACATCGCCACGTCCCCCGAGACGCTCATCACGGGCTCGGACGACCACACCCTCTTCCTGTGGCCCGAGCAGGCGTCCGCTTCCTTCACATCTACCGCGACGCCCAAGAAGCCACTAGCCCGATTGACGGGCCACCAGAAACAGGTCAACCATGTCGCATTCAGTCCAGACGGGCGTTGGATTGCTAGTGCTGGTTTCGACAATGCCGTCAAGATCTGGGAGGGGAGGACGGGCAAGTGAGTCACGGAAGGGGTTCAAGCGATCAGCGCTGATGACACCAGATTCATTGCGAGTCTGCGAGGACATGTCGCTGCGGTGTACAGATTAGCCTGGTCGGCCGACTCGAGAATGCTCGTTTCGGCTTCCAAAGATACGACGCTGAAGGTCAGTCTTGGGACACGAGGGTAAAGGAACAGATACCAACGGATCGTAACAGCTGTGGGATCTAAAGACGTACAAGATCAGGATAGATCTGCCGGGACACACCGACGAGGTGTACTGTGTCGATTTTGTGGCAGACAAGATCGTCTCGGGCGGCAGAGACAAGACGGTCAAGATGTGAGTACAGCTCCGGCGGTGGATCTGGAGTAGGAGCTGATGAGGTCTCCTTCAGCTGGAGGAACTAGTTAGACGTCTAACAGAGCTGAGAGGGTACACATACTATGCATTGAATCTTTGAGGCTACAGAACCTAGCTTCTACCTGATATCTGCGGTGTGAACCTGACAATACAAGGAATGGCCATTCAGTCGACTTAACTTTTGGCCATGGGATTTGCTCACTGTATCCTCTTTCCTGTTTCCCACAGCTACATCCTGATATCCCACATCAGCCAGCATGATCGATCTCCTCCATCGTAAGCTATGCTGATAATTCTACCAAATAAGCTTACCGCCTCCTACAGTGCAAGCGGACAAAGGGGGCAACCCGGACATTGTGCGCGAGTCGCAAAAGAAACGAGGGGCGCCCGTCGAGCTCGTCGACGAGGTGATCGAGCTCTTCAACCAGCACAAGCAAGGTATGTTTCTCTCCTGCCGGTGGTATCGAGTAACGAGCTGATTGGCGACCCAACTAGCCAACTACGAAAAGGAGTCGACGCAGCGAACGCTCAACCTCCTTCAAAAGGAGATTGGGCAGATCAAGAAGGCCAAGGGGGACGCGTCCGAATTGATGGGCAAGAAGGTCGAGCTGGATAAGCAGATCAAAGCGCTGGACGAGAAGGCGAAAGAGCTGGTCAAGCAGCGAGACTCGAAAGCGGGGCGGATTGGAAATTTGGTCGACCCGCAGTGTCACAACAGTCTGACCGAGGTGAGTGTCTGATTGGGCGAGCGTGGTGGAGGGGAAACGACTGGAAGAGAGAATAGTGGGGTGTCAGGGTTTGGAGAAGGAAGGGTGGTGGCAGCAACACGAAAGGACGCGTATTAGCTGTGGCTAAGGATGCAGGGGAGGCGGGAGGGTGGACGCCCGAGGAAAACCATGGATTCAGCTGACTTCTCCATCCCCAGGATGACAACCCCATTATGCACCTGTATCACCCCGAGCCCAATCACAAGGGCAACTCTGGTACCGGACTCGCCATCGAAGACAAGTCCGAGGGCATCCTTTCCCACCACGAGGTCATGCAGCGACTCGAGGCTGCCGATTTCGACCGAGGTGCGCCTTTTTGTTATCTCTGGAACTAGGGGCATCTGATGCTGATCCTCCATACTAGGGGTCAAGATTGCCGGTCATCGAGGCTACTTCCTTACCAACGACGGAGTCGACCTGAATCAGGCGCTGATCAACTACGGGCTGGACTTTTTGAGGACAAAGCAGTACAAGAAGACCCAAGCGCCATTCATGATGAGGAAGGAGATCATGGCCCAGACGGCGCAGCTGGAAGAGTTTGATGAGGCGCTCTACAAGGTCTGTATAGAGAGGACTGAGGGACCATTGGAGGAGAGGGCTGATCATTCTCGGCTGGGCAGATCACGGGCGATGGAGAGGAGAACGAGAAATATCTGATTGCGACGTCGGAACAGCCCATCTCGGCTTTCCATTCGGAAGAGGTCATCGAGCCAAAGTCCTTGCCTCTCAAGTGAGTCGACTCAAGGGCGATGGAGGAGGGGATTGATGAAGCTCCTGTCCAGGTACGCGGGTTACTCCACGTGTTTCAGGAAAGAAGCAGGCTCCCACGGTAAAGATACCTGGGGTCTCTTCCGAATTCATCAGTTTGAGAAGGTCGAGCAGGTGGGTCCTTCCTGTTGAAGGAAATGACCAAGGAGTGGTCGCTAACATCTCCCAGTTCATCGTGTGTGACCCCGAGAGCTCGCCAGGATGGCTTGACCACATGATCGAGAACTCGCGAGAATTCTACGAATCCCTCGAGATCCCTTATCGAGTTGTCGGGATTGTTTCTGGCGCGCTGAACAACGCCGCGTCGATCAAGTACGATCTCGAGGCCTGGTTCCCGTTCCAGGGAGAATACAAGGAATTGGTCTCGTGTTCTAATTGCACGGATTACCGTGAGTCTGCGAGATCTCCATTGCAGCAGGAAGGGTCGACTGAGACGGGTCACTAGAGTCGCGATCGATGAACATCCGTCTGGGGCATAAGAAGGAAAAGGGAGACAAGGCGACCTTTGTGCACATGCTGAATGGAACGCTGTGCGCCACGGAGCGAGCGCTGTGTTGTTTGGTCGAGAACTATCAGACGCCCGAGGTGAGTGATGGGTGGATGGGATGAGGTTTCGGGGATGCCGTGCTGATGCTGTGCGATAGGGCCTGAGAATACCCAAGGTCTTGCAGCCGTACATGCAAGGACGAGATTTCATTCCCTTTACCGCGGAACTGAAGGGAGACACGATCTCTAACCGAAAGGAGAAGTAGAGTAGGCGTGGAGCTGCAGTCATGATGATCGAGATGGTTCTTATTTGCATATAGATTTATTATGTATTTCACATGGCTATCTGCCAGAGACGACTACGGAGAAGCCGAAACACCCATATCTCTAAGGGAGCGGCGATCGACGCTTATTCACTTCCGGCAAAGTCTGGTCGCGCATTCGCACATCTCTCCACTCATCTCATCTTCTCCCACCCGCAGCTGCCTCGCCATCTGCTTCTATCCCATTACGGGATCTCTCGTTGAGCCACGATGGACATCTACCAAGCGTCAGATGGGAGCGTCAAGCAGCTCGTCAGACCGCTGGGCGACTGCGAATCGTGAGTTGCCACCCTGCTGATCTCACGAAGGCGATGCTGATTGACAGAGCAGGCTCGATGCGCTCATCGCAGACGTCGCGCGTGTCACAGGAGTGAGCGCAGAGAATGTCTTGCTATTCATGGACGATGGGCGGGAGCTCAAGAACAATATCTTGGAGGAGGCATGGGAACGAGGAGGGCAGGGGGAAGGGTCCGTTGTGGTCAGTCGATAGTTGGGGGGCGTACCGCTTGGGATAAGCTGACTTGGGCTATTTGTGTTCTTAGAGGACAGCATTATACATGTTCAACAGGGAAACATTCTGGACCGAGGCGGAGCATTGGGCAGTAGAGCTGCAGGAGGACGTTCAGCTACCACCGATCCTGAACTGTACGTAGGGGCTTCGTGTTCTCCTCTCCCCATATCCATTATCCTTGGAGAGTCTGCTCACTCTGCGCGATAGTATCCGACGCCGACCTCGCGCAAGCGCAGGAACCCTTTCTCATCGCACACGACCACCTCTCCCACCTCCAGTCCCTCTACATCACCCAGTCCCGGGCGCTCGAGATCGCCTACTCGAATCTGTTCCATCACCTCCAGCCCCTCTTGAAAGAGTTTCAGGCGTTCGCTGTGCGCGCGCAAAGGGATCTCGAGAAGGAAGACTCGCTTATTCGCGGATCTTCGGTCGATCTCGCGCTCTTGCCCAAAATCCACATTCACGAAGCGCTGAGGGGAAAGAAACCGAAGGAGGGCGAGGAGGAACGCAAGACGCTCTCCACGTTCATCCATACGGGGAAGATGGAACAGGTTAGAGAGACGTGCAGAGCTACTCATGGTGGGTCTTTTTGTTTGAGCGATGTGGAGGGATGTAGGGCTGATGGACCATTGACAGAGGGCCACTTGAGCAAGTTTGAGGAACTGGCGGAGCGGATGGAGCGTCTGGCGGCGGAGTCGGAGGAGGAGAGGAGGGTCAGTGAGGAGAGGATACAAATCACTCGAGAGGACTTTGAAGAGGGCCAGGCGAGGCTGGAGGCGGCGTTGGAACAGGTGGAATCGCTGTTCACGACGCACGACGGTGAGTGTTGAGTTAGTGTTTTGGGACATGGTTTGGCATCCTGATTCATCCATCAGAGTCGGCGGATCAGGGTTGGTCTATCTGTCATTACTATTCCTTTTCCCCGCTGACATCTTCCTAGCGGTCATGGCGCTCGATGTCACTATGAGGGAGGATCTGGTCACGCTGACCGGAGTGAAGGTAAGTTTTAGCGGTGGAATCCTCGTGCTGAGAACGATCTCAGAACGACTTCACGCTGGCGGTCCACGAGAATCTACGTCAAGTGGCGATCTTCCAGTCCCGGATCACGGAGATGATCCAGCCTCTCACTACTCTGGACAGCGATCTCCGAGCCGACTCGGTCGTCGCCTTCCCACATCTAGATCGTCTCCATCAGCTGCCATTTGCTTACGCCGCCACGGTGATCGAAGTAGTTCGCAGAAAGGAGTTTTCAAAGAGCCTGCTCGACTGGACGAGTCGCATCGCCGAAGCGCTGGCGACTTACACTACGGGGGAGAGAAAGCGCAGACAGCTGCACCGTAACGAGGTCCAAAGCCAACTGCCATGGCAACTGCCTATCCTGGACGAGGCATATCCGAAAGTTGAGATCTCCGTCAATGGCGGTGCGGATGGGTTGGTCGGGACGAATGTGGGGCGAAACGATGTAGATGGTGGGTCTAGTCTGGCTTTGGTTATCCGGACCTGGAGCTGAAGAGACAAAAAGATATGATGAACTCTCTGATGAGACTCAAGGACGACCCAGACATCCTGGACGCATTGGGAGACGGCATGGAGGATCCTATATCAATAGTGCAAGCAAAATTACAGGAACTGATCGCGAAGCTGGATGGAACCAGTGCGGAACTGGACAAGGTGTTTGAGGACACCCGTGAGTGACGAGACCCTTGGAGAGAGCTGATTGGCAGTAAAAATCTCTTCCGTTTCGTTAAACGGCACACCGGAGGCTTTGACGTCAGAGTCGGAGCATCGGCAACAGATTGCAGAGCTAGAAGCTGCCCATCAAGCTCACATACGAGATCTGGAAAGTCAACACGACAAGCGGACGACGTCGCTTCAGACCCGGCAGGCGGAACTGCAGGACGAGCTCGTACGACTACGAACAGATCTAGGCGACGAAATGCAAGCTCGCCAAGCGTTATCTGCTGTGCTGGAAGAACGAGCGCGAGAGGTGGACGATCACCATGGCATGTTCACCGCACTGCAGGCCGACATGGACCAGGAAAAGAGTCGCGCTACAGATCTTGGCGTGAGGTTGCAAGAGGCTCTGCTAGATGTCGATGGATTGAGGACGGCGGAAACGCATCTCCATTCGCAGATTCACGAATTGCAGGAGGAACGATCGAGGTCACTTGAAAGTCTGGGACAAGCGCAGTCTCGAATGGAGGATCTCGAGATGGAGCTTGCTCGACTGAAGGCCGAGTTGTCTACAACGTCTATGCAGCTGGTCCAAGCGCGACACGACAGAGATACGACTCTGCGAAACCAGTCGGCAGAGGCGGAAAGGATGATGCGAGACCACATTGCCGAGGCGGACGGCGATCGGGCGGTATTGGAGCACCAGAATCTGACGTTGTCAAAACAAGTCGACGACCAGAAAGTCGAATATGCAGAGAAACTTGCGACCGCCAAGAATGCGGCGATCCGCCAGGCGGATGGCTTGAAAGCGGAAATGTCGCTGGCAAAGGCCCAGCTGAGGGAGTACCAGCGGAAGGAAACGGTACTCTCGGACGAACTGGCGATGGCCAAAGACACGGTTCTGGCGTTGGGCCAAAAGGAGGATCTAACGCGCGAGTCGGTCGCCTTGGTGTGGAAATACAACGAGTGCAGCCAGCGATTGTGGAGCTATATCAACGCCTCGGCCACCATCTCGGGAACGGCCTCGGTGCTCGTGCAAAAGCCAGAGGCGAATCGGGTGGCCGAGTTTGCGGACGAGTTGGGAGAAGAGACGCTGCGGAATGCGGCCAACTTTGATCTTGCTGGCTTCTCGGAAGCGGTGGTCAAGACGATCAATTTGGTGAAGAAATGGTCGAAGAGTTGCAAAGTGTATCGAGATGCCGCGAGGCACAAGATTGCGTTTGCAAACTTCCAAAAGGGCGATCTGGTAGGCGGTGGCGATCTATCCTTTTGGAGATACACTACTGATGGCGTTGGAACAGGCATTGTTTTTACCCACGCGGAATGCGGCCGCGAAGTCTTGGGCGGCGTTCAACAGTATGTCTGTTGACTTTTGAAGGATGCCAAAAGCTGATGAAAGGACAGTCTCCGCGCCGCACAACTTCTTGAGAATGACAGAGACGTTGCAAGCGCAGTCCACTACCCGAGAATGGATCATTGCTCGGATCGTAAAGACGGAGGAGGGTGTTGCTAGGGGAGAGGTATGTGCAGCAGGAATTCGTCGGGGCCCCGTACCATTCTGATTGTCTCTACTTCACAGTCGACAGAGACCAACCCATTCGGCCTGGCCGACGGACTCCGGTATTTCACCCACCAGGTTGAGGAGTATAATCCATCTTTAAATCGACCGCCCCGGAGATCGACGTCGACAGGGTACGGCCAGAATAACGACAGCTCCATCAGTCAAATGTTGGGAGCTGTCACCCGGCCATTGCCCACGGAAGATATGGAGACCCCTCACGGTATGCCCAATGGCACTGGAGCGCCGACGCCCAACGGGATCGCAAGTAGAACCGAGTACTTTCCGCCCACCTCTCCGCCGCCGCCTATCTTGCCACCGAGCGACCAAGAAGCGTCGCCTCGTAAAG
>JASZXS010000236.1:0-24529 GCA_035521475.1 Tremellales sp. Uapishka_1 | reverse complement strand
GGACGACGAGCAAAAGCACTCGGATCTAACGTGACGCCAATGCGATTCACACTCCACACCTCTTGCGTTCGACCTAGAATACATCACATGCATCACTCCCAAACAACGCGATTCGGACCTTTCTTTGTATACCCAGTCTTCTTTTACGATTGGACTGTCATTGGCGTCAGTTGGAGGAGCACGGCCAGAGGCTCGACTAACTCACTTGGTTTGATTTTAAAGTGCAGCGTGATGAGGGAGAAGATAAGGCACTGCGAGAGGATGTCTTGTCAGATCCCTGGTAAACCGTTACAGTACTCGGGCACTAACCTTCAAATCCTGGACCAGATAGTAAAACACTCTCAATCCTTCCGCATCCGCCGACTCGTTCACGTCTGCTAATGAGCCAATCTTGGCCGTCTGCGATGGATTGCCTCGTCAGTATGGCCGACGTTGTCAACCCAGACGTCGAACTCGCCTCGAAAGAAATGTGCTCTTTATCTATTCGAACTTCAAGTTCCTGGCGTCCGACGATGTTCTTCTTCGGCCACGCGACGTCATCTTCTCTGTTAGGTCAAAGGAATCAGCAACTCAGCCGGGCTGAGGTGGATATACCATCAAGGGCAGCTTACTTTGTCACTTCGCTTTCCCGGATGATCCTCTTCATCTCCTCGACGACCGCTGGCGAAACGAACACTACAAGCCACTCATCAGCCCTCGCATTCTCTGCTCGCACTAGAGGTAACCGATCCAGTATGACATACTCTCTTTCCTGATCAACGAATCGTTTCGGTAGTTCGAGTTGTTGGCATATCGCAATCGACCTGTAGCTCGCTTCAGCCATAAAGCTTCCTTATCCAGCTGGCACCCACCATGTCCGTACTCGAATTCGAGGAACTCGTGACCGTGCATACCTTGATGACCGGTACTGCGGAGTGTCAGTGGATATGGTATGTACGGCGAGCAGAAGACGAGCGACTGACTAGTATCTATGATATCGACAGAGTCAGCTGCGCAGTCCGGGAAGGACATTATTTCGACGTACCTCAGGTAGAAGGGATCCCTTTCCAAGTCGTTCGCTGCCATGATGAGGGATGCTTGATGCTTGCAAGTAGGTGTCTGGCGAAGAACCATCAATAGAACGCCTGGCTACTTGGAGATTACCATCCAGGCATGATCGGCATTAACGGAAGTGGCACCCTTTCTGACCTCCACTTTGACGTCCACTGACCGCTCCTTCACTCGCACTTGCACCCGACGTGATCTGGCTCATCTTTCAACTTACCGGAGACCAACCTGTCATGCACTGGTACCCAATAGCAGCAGCCATAGCATTCGTACTGGCCTACCATGGTTACCACAAGGGATCACTATCCACGTCGGGAGCGCTCGCCGCCTTTGTGGTCGGATACGGTCATCTGGCATGCCCGCTCAAACTCTTTGGAGCCTCCATGATTGGCTTCTACCTCATCGCATCCCGCGCTACCAAGGTGGATAGATCTCTCATGCTGTCCTTGCTCGCAACCCGCGAGTACTGATCAAGAAGGCTAGATCAAAATTCAAGTCAAAGCGCAGCTGGAAGACGGCATCAACGCTACGAAACCGTCTGGAAACCGCAATGTTGTCCAGGTGCGTCCCCCCTCGACAACCAGACAACTCACGAACAGGTCTTGTCCAACTCGCTACCCTCGCTGCTCTGTGCGCTGGTCTATCGCGCCAGCCAAGCTGGTGACGTGAGCACGTCCTCCCAGACCGTATCGCGGAAAACTAATCCCGACCAGCTCTCCCAGGCCCACTATTGCCTACCGCTCACCCCTGTGTCGAGAGTGCTCATCTTTGGCGCCCTGGGGTACGTGTATTTCTCGCTCTTTCCGCCGTTGACCAAATCACCTTCAGCCACTTCTCAAACTGCCTCGCCGACACGCTCGCTTCAGAATACGGCATCCTCGCTCCCTCTCCACCTCGGTATATCCTGTCGCTCAAGCCCGTCCCACCCGGAACGAACGGCGGTATCTCTATCCTTGGCCTCCTAGCCTCCGTCCTGGGCGGACTCGACATGGCGGCCATCACGATTGTCGATCTGTATATCGAGAACCCCCCATGCCGTTCAGCAGGGATGGGCTGGGTACTCGAGCTGCTAGTGTTCGGCATTTTGGCCGGTCTGGGCGGTAGCTTGGTCAGTCCCTCCCTCCTCTGCTTCCCCTTTGTTTCCTCCTTCCTTTCGAACTCCTGCTCCCTGTCAATCCTCTGCCTCGGCCCTTGTCTTCTCTTCCAGTTGTTCCCGACTGACGTCGTATCAGCTGGACAGTCTCCTCGGAGCCCTCTTCCAGAAGACCCTCTACTCCAGCAAGACCAACAAGATCATCACCGACACCTCCGACATGTCGCAGCACAACCCAGCTGACCTGCAGACCATCGGGTATGGCAGAGACATTCTCTCCAACTCTGGCGTCAACTTTATCTGTGGATGGATCATGGCACTTTCCGGATACTGGTGGTCGTCTCGTTGAGAGCAGGATATCCCCCCTCCCTTGTATATGCATTAGACTTTGACTATATACTAATCCACTTTTCAATACCGTCCCGCCGCGACTTTTGCTCTGTGCATTCTATCCCTTACTTGAACTTTTCGGGGATCCACAGACGATCCGGTACTTTGTAGTAGGTACCCTGAAGCGAACCGCTCGACCTGATTTGGACAATCAGTGCTGCACCACCCTCAAAGGAGTCCTGACTGACCTCTGCGGCGGGGATCGAGTCCTTCTGATCCAGCCATTTCGACAATACTACTGAGGCCTCTTCGTCATAGAAATCCCTCTCCACCTCCTCCTGCACATTCCGTCAGCTATATCCCTCGCTTAGACGAACCACTAACCTGATC
This sequence comes from Tremellales sp. Uapishka_1, assembly GCA_035521475.1. Classification (NCBI taxonomy): domain Eukaryota; kingdom Fungi; phylum Basidiomycota; class Tremellomycetes; order Tremellales; species Tremellales sp. Uapishka_1. The sequence goes on along the minus strand of JASZXS010000236.1, from coordinate 21,669 downwards.
ACGCAGCGCAACGATCGCCTCGAAGAGATCCCTGATCCCCAGCCCTCCGTCCAGCAGTGCGAGACTCGCCCACCCAGCCGAACTGGTCTCGAAATGCGCTGCCGCGTGGGCAAAGACCACCGGGAGGACGATTTCTGACCATCACTCCGTAAGGACTGATGCATTCAATTGGGAGGAACATACCTAGCGGAACCGCCTCGGACGGGTAGTACTTCTTGAAGAGGTCCGTAATCAGCTCTCCTACACGGAGATATCCCGCAGCATTGCAGTCCGTCAAAAGCTGTTTCCAGACGGCTTCAATCACTTCGTCTATCCTCGTATCGGCCGTCTTGAGAATCAACAGGATTGGTTCATATAGCCTCAGCGGTCGAGCAAACGATTGATACAGCTATCGAAGTTACTTCTATCAATCGAGTTTCGTATTCAGGGTCATAGCAGTAATCCCACTCACATCATCGAGACCGAGTAAACGGCCATCCAGCGATCCCAGCTGCTCCGACTTTTCCTGATCCGTCATCTCCAGGTGGTTCTCGATCGCACGCGCAATCTCCATCTGGACTTGCGCGACATCGATCCGCTCCTGCAGGCCATTGGTGAACTCGACATCCTCGGACCCGAGTCCCGCTGCGGATTTGGCATTCGTCAGCGCTTGAGCGAGGTAGTACACCCTGTCGTGGAGGTTCATCGATCTGTGTCGATGGTCAGCATCAGTGTCTGGACGCAAAGACGAGTCGACGACATACGAAGGTCGCGTGGCGAGCTCTGCAAGAGCTTTGGCGGCCGGCAAGAAATCTTCCCTCCGGGCATAAAACTTCCAAAGCAAGTCCCTTCGGTCCTCCAGATCCGAGCTTGTGAGCTGAAGGTATCGCTCGATGAAAGGCGTATCAAATTCCAGCAGTTGATCTTGAAGATTCCGCGAGACGTGCCAGTCGTAGAGATAGAAGTGGAACAGTTCGTCCTCGGACGCAATGGCGATTCCGTATGCTTCGTCCCTCTTCTGTATCGCCGTCGACGCTGTTCGCGCGACGTAAGTCAGAAGCCCTTCAAAATCACATGAATCACGCACTTGAACCCTCGGCGGCGGCCCGGTCAAGCTGCTCGTCGTACATCCCCAGCGCCTCAATCACACACTCATAACAGGCCATTCGTTGATCGTACAATCCTTTTCTTGGATCCTGCTCGTGTCGACCTTCCCGCACGTAATCACCAGCCTTGTCGCTCGGATCCAGATCTGCCGCGCATTTCAGAGGCAGCTCGATAGCCCCCACAGTGTACTGCAGAGTCCGATAGCGTTTCGATACTTCCTGTAGCCGGGGGATCTGGAGACTCGAGGCTGCTTTGGAGAACAGACTGCGGCACGGGTAAGGCCATCAACACCAGAGTCAAACATAAGAAGTGACCAACTAACCGAAGCGACTCAGCGAGACTGTCGTTTCTTTCCGAATAGTCTCTCAAACTCTCGGCCCTCCGCATGTTCTCTTCGGCTTTGTACATGACCACGTCGCCAGGTTGACAGAACGTTCCGCATCGCTGTTGTAGTATCTCGCTCAGTGTATCAATCTGATTCGGTTCGCGAAAATCAGTTTTAGTATTGAATGAGGTTCGGATTATCCACTGACACCTAGTTCCTGTCCAATCTGCTGCTCAATCAACGCGGTGACCAGCTTCCGCGCGACCTCTCGCCCTTCAACAGCAGTCAACAAGCCTTGGAAATTGAGGGATGAGAGAGTCGATTGGAGCTGTCCATCGCATCTATTGCACGATGTCAGCCTGCGTTCCGCCCGTCGAGGCCCCAACTTGCCTGGCAATGACGTCCGAGATCTTGTAGTCCAATAGCAATAATACGAAAGAAATGGCCTCGACCGACTGTTTCAGCAGAACCGCCAATCCATGTAATGACAGTTCCTCCTGATCCCAGGCGATCTTTATATCGCCGTCTGCCTGGTTTCGCGGGAACGGATGTCTGTCGAGTGGTAACTCAGTCAGCATTGGACCATGCCGGCCATTATGGTCGTCCACTCACTCATCCACGAAACGTCGCAAGCGCTCGAGACGTCCCTGCACAGCCAATAACTGACCCTCCGATACCCCCAGTACCTGCCTACCGCCAACAGCAGGCGCAGTGACTCGGACGTTCCAGATCGGACGCAGCAGTCTCGCGATGAACAAGGCAAGACCATCATGTCGCGCGCTGTAGACGATCGATTTCCCTGCCGTGCCGTCTTTGAGGAACGGCGTCCCGGCGCCGAGAAGGATCGCGTTGACGGCCGACATGATCTCCGAGTGTTTTGGATCCGAGTTGGCGCCGAGCATGACGCCCATCGACGCCAGCTGTGTTTTCCCAAACCTGAAGCGTCGAGATCAGCTAACTCTCCTTGTCTTGTGCGAACGACTGGGAGGAAAGAACACCCACGTCGCTCGGACCGCTGCAATCACGGAATCCTTCTCCCCCTCCAACTCTGACTGGAGCATATCTATCGGTCTCGGGAGGATGGCCCAAAAGATACCGCTCGAGGCGAGAATCAAAAACTGCCTGGCCTCGCTGCTCGTCTGCCTCGCGAGCGGGGTCAACGACAACACGCCCTCCTTCAAAAGTGCCGAGGACGAGAACGCCGGGTTTTGCGACGAGACCTCGACGACCGTCCATACCTGACTCGGGATTGCCTCGGTCGCGAACCACTCTTGCAGCATCGGCGACTCGAAGTTGTCGTAGTTTTCGCGGAGAGACGGCTGTCGTCCAGAATTTTGCACAGTGAATGTCAGGCGGGTCGAGGGCGTTGGTGTGGACGTATCAGGCTGAACAGCGACGAGCGTGCCGGACGAGTAGATCGATTGCGACGAGAGCTTCATGTTTTCTGGCGGAGCGCGCGAAACGGACGGGCCGAACGGCGTGCTGGAAAAGTAGACTCGGGTACCTGTTCGTCAGCCCCTGCTCATCGCGCCGCAACTCACCATTGGAGGTGATGGCTACCAGGCCCGCTTTTCTGCTTTCGTGCAATCCGACCACGGAGATAGCAACGACGTCCTGGTTCTGCGCGCCCATTCTCGCCAACTCGCTCTTCAGCTTCGTATACTTTCCCCGGCTGGTAAAGTTCGTCGCAGAGATGTCAAACATCTCGATCTCGCCCTTGGTGTGCAGGGTATACAGCCTCGATTGCTGGTAATCGATGACGAACGACTCAACCCCTTCTGGCGCTGGATCTCCCGTCAGCCATTCGCCGCAACATGGACCCAATTGTCAACTCACAGCTCGAGGAGAAGATCGACGGGAGGTATGCCGAAAAACTTCCCGATGAGCGATTCGTCAACGAGACTTTGCTGGATGAAAACCACTGGGATCCGGAGGAGTAGTCGAGCTCGTAGAGGTTCTTATCAAAGCCGTTCATGAATATCCTGCCGGAGGGAGTGCCCTGGATGCTGATCATTGCCGTCGGCGTGTCGGTGGACAGTCCCGTGTGGTAGAGAGAGAGCCCGCCGTCGGAACCCTTGGACAGACCCAGCAGCGTCGCCTTTCTCGCCGTGCAGATCACGAGCACATGCGTCATGTCGTCCACAAAGACGTCTTTCCGCGCCCTGACCAGACCGACGGATTCGATCGTGTCGTCCTGCTCGTCGTACCGGTTGAAGTCGCGTCTGCGGTATCCTCCCCATGAGTCCTCGACCCCACATCACCAACACTTCGGATCCACTCACCCGTCATTGTAGTTCCACAGAAACAACTTGTTGTCCACGGTGAACCACGCCCTTTCGATCTCTTCAAACAAGCCGTTCTTTGCCGTCAGGTGCTTGTCTGGTTTCGAGAGATCAGCTGCTTCAACCCAGAGTCTCAGACGAGCAGACATACAGTTGAGCTCCTGCAACAACGCATCAGGCAGCGGCGTCGTCTTGACAATCCTGACCACCTTGTTCCCCTGTATACTCGCGTACGCGTCGTTCGCTAAGCCCACCCACCAGTGCATCAGCCCAATCAGAGCAACTCCTCTAATCGACTCACCATTGGTAAATGGAAACAAGTCGGCCAAGTCGTTCGTGATCTCGTTATCCGACACTAAGCCTCTCTCGATCTTGCCCCTCGCGCGCGAAAGCGGGCCATAGATCGGATCTTCGTCCTTGCCGACGCTTTCGAGCGGTTGGGGGTGGAGTTGGGTCTGCGGTTGGGGCTGGTACGAGTACGTCGGGCGCGGCTGCCAGGACGGTCCGGCTTGGGCGACCTGGTTCTGCGTTGGGTTCTGGGATGGGGGTTGGGCCTGATTTGGGGATTGCCAGAGCTGTTGCTGCGCTTGCGGTGGGGGTTGTTGCTGCTGCAGATGATTTTGAGGAGCCGGAGGGAGACTGGGGTATAACGAGCTGGGTAAATGGGATTGATTGTTGAACGACAGCATGGTTTCGACCTTCGACCGAGATCTCGTCGATCCAGACGCGATCGCTAACTGTAATGCAAGATGCCAGGTTCCGCTTGGCTGGCTAGAGAGGAACACAAGCCAGAGGAGCAGGTCTCGTAGATTTCCGAATGTTTCGAGCCGACTGAAAGTGGCACTGACCACCGCACGCTTTCTGTACAACGACATGGGGAGATGGCATGATGGACTGGGCTATACAAACTGGAAATGAAGGGTCGATCGTGTGGAGAGTGGACGCAGCACCAATAAGAACGGAAAAGGCATGGGGTGAATGTGAGTGGTTACGGGACTTCAGAAATTCTTGCAGGCGCTAAGCCTTCGTTCAACCCGACGCCAACCAGCAGTATCGAAAAAACTCACAATTGGGTGATGGCATTGGGAGTACGAGAATAGCCCTGTTCGGCAAGAGCCTCGTGGCATGCCATTGCGGTTGAGAGTGGGGCGGACCTTTGCCCACCATAGATCGCATGGACGATATCGATCTGGATGTAACATAAATATTCGCACACCGGTCCCAATACGCATGACGGACCTCTTCCTGGCACCATGTGTTGTGTCCGCTCGTCCTTTTCGCGCTCGGAGGTAGGCCAACGGGGAGAATAGACTTGGTAAGCCTGGACTGGCCAGACGAAGGCGAATCCTTCGGGGCATCACATAAAACGTCTCTCTCGGACTAGAGAATGCTTACTGGCTCTGCGACCTTTTCCATCTTTTTGGGGGGCGGACGATTGGCGTCTAACGCAGTCCCAGCCTTTCTCTTCGTGGGGCCTACAGAGTTCCTCTGCAGTGGAGTGAGAGAGACAATTCCCGTCTCGCCAATAATGCCTACTGCCTTCACGTGTAGCACCTCCTCTAGATCGAGAGCGGACTACGAAGATTCCCCGAGAATGAGCTGCAACTTTGTCGTTTGTATGGAGAATTGACTTACAGGAGACTCGACAGTGACCGCCAACGTCGATGCCCGTGGTGGTCGGCCACCTCGCGCTTTCTTCTTCTGTGTTTTAGGATTAGTCTCGGTAAGGTTTTCTTCACGGTAGCGCCCACCTCCGGAAGCGCCGCATCATCCCGGTATACGATGAGAGTGGAATCCTTCCTCTTCGACGTCCCTCCTCTCCCTGCAGTCAAACCTTCCGTCTCTGACACGACGTTCGGAAGGCGTCTGGACGAGCGGCCATCGGTCCAGTGCGGCATCACCCCATTGGCTATAGCATCCTGCACCAGCTCGCCGCCCGGATCCCGTCTCTTGCGAGCGTATCTGCTTCTGCAAAAGCGATATCAATGCCAAGTCTTCCTTGTAAAATGCCACCTGACTCACCCCTCCTTGATGATTCTCGATTTGTCGTCCCGCGAGACTGATCGTTCTCGCAGTGGGATCGAGGGGGACGAGGGATAGTCGACCAGTCGCTTGGTCTCCGGCGACGGCTTTACTTCCGAAGACGGATAGTTCACAAGGGCAAGCATTCGGTTCGCTTTCGGGGTCGACGGTCCGGGTGGTGCCCGGTTGTGTTTCTCTTCGCCACATCCGCTCTCACCGGTTGTGGCAGCCTCGATTCCATGATTCTCAAGAGACTCTTGCTCGACTTTACATTCCACATTGAGGTTGGGGTTGTCGCCTTTGCCGCTCTCAACTTGACGAGGTGTTTCCAATTCTGCTACCTTCACGCTCTTTGCAGGACTGGGATGCGTTATCAGATCGTCGATACTGATTCTGCGTCGAGGCTTGAGTCTCTCTGGCGGTGGGGTCTTCACCGATTCCTCGGGAGGCGGTACGTTGGTGGCAGACGTGAGCGATCGCAGGTTGTCTTTCACAAAGCGATAAACCTTCTTGGACGAACGAATATGTCGCGACAACGATGGAGTGCGAGTCGCTGAAGCAGTTTGTCCGGGGGTAGGGGTCAATGGCGAAGAAGGTCGCTTAGTGAGGAGGGGTGCTACGGAATGGGTAGCGGCCGGGGAAGGAGGAGGAGTCGCAGATTGGGCCAAGAAACAATGATCGTGTTTGTGATCTAGACTGTCCGAGACATTCTCGACGTGAGCTTCATTCTCAATTTCCGGTTGCGCTTCCTTATCATCGATCGGATCTTCTCGAAGCGGCATTCCACCATTGTTACCATCTCTTGCGCTCGCAGACGGGTTCGTTCCTGATACCTTCGGGATGATTTCTGCCAGCATCACTGCGGTGACGGAAGTGGTGAACAAGCCACAGTTGTCGGCGGACTCAGTGGCTGGTTCGGTCGAAGTAAGGAGCAGAGCGGTCTCCAGAACCTCAGGGGTGATGGGAGCATCGATGGACGAGGCTGGCATGACGATGTGGAGTAGAGCGGGAGCTGTCTCGGTCGCGAGGGGAGAGGATGACGGAAGAGGTTTGTCAATCTCGGCGGCTGACTTTTCGAGTCTGTGCGGCCTTGGGTTTCTTTCGATCGGATCCCCCTCTTCCGCTGAGGGGAGAACGAGGACCTCTGCTTGCGGCAAAGACGTATGAGTCGAATGCGAGGGAGACTGGTCGCCTGGACCGATGTCTGACGAGTCGTTAAGTGGGATGTCATGGGTTGGAAGGCGGGGAAGGACGGTGAGGTGAGGTGTGACAAGGATCTCGCCCTCGTCCTTGGCCGAGGCGGCTTGGAGAGGGGTGACAGGAGGAGAAACAGAGGGGTCCACTAATTCCCTGTGCTTCGAGGCGAATACTACGTTCACTTCCTCCTGCACATCTGGAAGCTGTATCCACGACTCGGTGCGGAAGCTGACTTGCGAGCGTTCCTGAAAGGCTGGTGGAGCCTCGTGCGATGCTGTTTTGGAGGAGGAGACCGTCATCGAGATCGGTCCGGCGGTCTCTGGAATCGCGCTTCGCCAGTCCTGCGAAGAATGATGAGCGAGCTTATAAATATCGCCAATCAGAGAGACGCTCGATTGCGAGGGACGACGTACCATCTCCAGCTGCTCCGCCTGGTCCTCCTTCTTTCGCTCGCCCATCCTCTCGAGGATGGCAGAAATGATCTCCTCGGGCCTTTCACCAAGCCAGTCGGTCTCTGACTGACACTCTCCGCCGAAACGATGCAGGTCGAGAATGTCGTCCTTCTGTGTCTGGGTGATCCATTGGTCGAAGCAGAGGGGCGGAGGAGGTAGCGAGGGGTAGACGGATTGGTGGAAGACTGGGAAATCGGACACGGTCTTGCCGGGTGGGAGATCGAGGAGCATGGGGGGTCGGGGAGTGGGTGTGTAGTTGGTTGGAGACATTCTAGCCTTCTTTGTGATCTGCTTAGGATGGAAGGTGGAAGGGAGAAGAGACATTTGTGAGCAGTCAAGCTTGGTGGGCTATTCGCTGTGGTTTGTTTGGTTCGAGGACGAACGATGAAGGATGGTCACTCGGGAGTAGCCTACTCGGGGTTCTGGTGAATGATCACCTTGTACGCAGGGGAGGTGAGTGGTGGGAGATTGAACATGAGTGCAGCCGAAATGAATGGGTGGATGTTCGAGGGCAGTCAAAGGGGGTGGAGGTCTTCACAACATTGTCCGTGCCACTCGAAACTCTTTCCGTCGGCACATTGCGCATGGGCGTCCTTCCGATCTCCTTTGGAAAGGGAAAAGAAGGACAACAGCTCGTCTCTTGGAGACGTCTACAACACAGATTCGACGAAATGACGGGACTGTTCACCAGCACCTCTCAATCTTGCACCTCGACAGCAGACCCCGTCGGACCCACTACCTTGTTGCCACCCACCGCCACGCGACCCGTTAAAATGCCCCCGCTCTCGGTCAGAGCCGAGTCAGCCGGGCCGTTCTCATGCATGCATCCTGTGTCCACGGGGGGAATGGCATCGCATGGCTTTATCTCGGAAGAACTCTAGCCTGTTGGACTTTTAGTCTGGGTTCTGCCCGACTTATATACCGTAAGCCTGAACCCCGCTTGTCTTCCCACCACCTACAACGAAACCTCACACCACTCGCCAGTGCAAAACCCCCACGGGACATTCGCCATGTCGTCCGAGCCGATATGCCCTCCCGAAAAGTCGCTAGTGCCTCTGCCGGTCTCGAGCGATGAGCAAGAGACGCCAGAGATGGATCCAGAAAAATCAGACGCGCAGCTTGAATCGCCTCCTACCGTCTCTGACAAGTCGGCCTACTTCTTTGCGTTCCTCAGCAAGGAGCGACCCCTGCCATCGCAAAACGAAGCGCATCTCATGCTGTGAGTACCCTTCACCTCGCCATACCCCTATGGCGTCCTGACTAGTCACTCAGAGCAACCATGTTCATGTCCATGTTCATGCAGGGCTGGAACGACGGATCCCAGGGCCCGATCTTGCCGTCGCTGCAAAAGTACTACCGTGTAAATATACGATTCGCTAAAGACGAGGATCTGCGTGAATGCTGATCTGCCGATCTCTTCCATAGGTGGACTACCTCATTGGTAAACCCGTGTGATCTATGCCAAAAGACGACGCTGATCGACGTTCTGAACAAACATAGTATCTCTCATCTGGGTCTTCAACTTCGTCGGCTTCCTCACGGCAGGACTGACGAATGTGTACATCGCCGACCGGATTGGGTTTGGCATCGTGGGTATTTTGAGATTGCTCAGGCCGGCATATAGCTTACCCGCGACCAGGCGACTCCGCTCGCGCTCGTCGTTCAATCAGTCGGATACGCGCTGATGAGCTGGGGCGGACCGTTCCCGGTGTTCATCCTCGGTTTCGCCCTCATCGGGTTCGGGCTTGGATTACAGGTGAGTCTGGTGTCCGCTTGTATGCGGTCTCTTGTCGTCTCTGCCTCGTTCTTCGATACTTTCTCCCAGCCCAGCCACGAAGCACCTCTTTATGCCCCTTCCGTCCCTCTTCCTCCGACCCCTTCTCCCCTCCGGACCGTCTCCGATCCGTCTCCCTCCCTCTCATCCTTTCCCCCTCCTCTCCACGGTTTCCACTCCCTCCCCGTTCTTTCCTACTTTCCCTCAATCTGCCCGCTCACCCCGACCCACCAGGACGCCCTCGTCAACTCCCTCTGCACCCGTCTCCCCAACGCAAGCATCAAGATGTTTGCCTGCCACGCAATCTACGGTCTCGGCGCGACGGTCGCCCCGCTCGTCTCGACCATCTTTGTGGAAAAGGTCTCGCGCTTCTATCTCTATTACACCATCTCCCTCTCCCTCGCACTCCTGACCTCGCTCTCCCTCGTCCTCGTCTTCCGCGGGCGGACAGAGGACCAGATCGTGGGCAAACGCGTACCGCTCGAGGGCGAATCCAAAGACAACGATGCGAGTTCGGGCGGCAAGATGAAGCGCATCATGCGCATCCCCGCAGTGCACTTTATGGCGTTCTACCTCATGATCTATGTGGGTCGCATATCCTGCTGAGTGTGCAGACCTGACGGATCGACTGCATTTCAGGTCGGAGTAGAAGTCGGTACAGGAGGCTGGGCCGTAAGTCTTATTCCACTTCTTCGTCGCTGATCGTACTCCTCCTGACGCAATGGCATTTCCAGACCACATTCCTCCAGCAGGACCGCAATGGTAACGCCAATTCGGGCTACGTCACGACCGGTTTCTTTGGCGGTACGTCAACCTCCCTTTCGCTTCTGTTGCTCGTCCTCTCTGATGCAGCCTTCACATTCCAGGGTTGATGCTGGGCCGAATCATCCTACTTCCAGTGACGAGCTGGATCGGCAAGCAGAACGCCATCTACGTCTAGTCCGTCGATCCTTTTTGTTTCCGCCTCCTGGGCCTTACTGACCCTGCCGTGCCAGTTCGCTCTTCACCATCGTGCTTCAGCTTATCATCTGGTTCACCAAAAACCTGATCGGTGACGCCGTGTGTTTTGCGCTGATTGGGTTGCTTCTCGGGCCGATGTACCCCATCGTCATGATGGTCTGTGTCGATGTCCTTCCTGGGGAACTGCAGGGTGGAGCTATCGGGTGGTGTGCGAGGTGGGTATCTCTTTTGCTTTACTGTTGCAATACGAAAGAGAGCAGTGTACTGACCCGCGGGATAGTCTGGGCCAGGCGGGCTCGGCGATTTTGCCATTGTGAGTCTGGAATGGTCGGGGGGGTCAGAATTGGCGCTAATGTCGCATCGCAGTGTCACCGGCTCGATATCTCAGAGAGTCAGTTGCGATGTCCACACAGATTAGACGAGGTACTGATCCCTCTCTACAGTACGGAATCTGGATCCTGCAGCCACTGATGATTGCTATGGTGGCCTTCTCTTGTATTCTATGGGCTCTTGTCCCGCGGTCTAGGGTACGAATCAGTGCATAGGTTGTCAATTCAGATATTATAATGTGGGTGTAGTAGACTATAGACGGTGTAATGCAAGCGCAATGTAGACGTATCGCGGGATCAGACCTTCTTCCCGTCCTTCTCCTCGTCAAATCGGTACATTGGAAAATCGAAGAGGACGCTTCGCTTGAGCCATTCTGGCAGCGGGCGGTACAGCGCCGGTAGGATGGGGATGAGGATCGACGTGCGCGCGAGGTACGACTTGTAGTTTGCCCAGACGTCGTTCTTGGCCGTGAAGGACGTATGGGCTTGGCCCTCCTCGGCTTGCGAGTCGGTGTCCGATGGATACGACATTTCGTAGTACTTCTTCGCAGCGGGTTTCTCGGCCGTCGGGAGTCCAGAGAGGAAGAGGAGGCTGCGAGAGTGAGCTGCTTGCAGGGTAAGAAGTAACATGGAGGGACATACAGGAGCATGGTGAAGAGGGGAGCGACGATGGCGCCGTACTGGGCACGCGAGGCGCCGGATTCAGACGATCGGCCGGAAAGCGAGGTGACTGCTGGGCTGACTGTTGGGCGATGTAGGAATCAGTACGGTCGATGATTGACGTGCACTTATGTGGTACGCACGACAGAGGATCCACAGTCCCCAGTGGAGCAGTATCTCTCCGAAGTACGGCGGATGTCTATCGATCCTCAGCGGGAAGTCATTTCGGATATGGAGGACATACCGAGAGAAGTACCACAAACCCTTAGTACATGGCTGTCCCTTGGGTGGTTTGGTCGACTTGAACTGGAACTGCGCGGCGTCAACGAAGGCCAGGCCGTGTGGGTGCAAGGATCACCTTCTGGATATCTCCGAGCGCCTCCCAGAATAAGCCGATGGCAAATAAAATGATGCCTGCGATATCCCGCCCGGTTCCGAACTTGGGATTCGTTCCGCCTCTCGCGGGATCCGATACGGCCGGCGAGTTGAGGATGACGACGGGAAGGGCTGTCCATGAGTTGAAGTCAGTATGGCGAATCCCAGAATCGCCGAGAGGAGACGTGACCCACAGACTGTCCAAACCCAGAGGATCTGGCCGGCCCAAAAGCCAGCAAACTTGAAAAAGTGGGATCGCATCTCGTCGAACCGCGTGTCGCCTTGTAGAATGGTCAGATCGGTCATGGGAGGATCAGGGAGACAATGAGGGACGTACTGCCGGTTTTGAGGACTCGGAAGAGGAGGAAGCCGCCCAGACGGGCCGCCCAGATCATGACGAGGACGGAAGCTACGATGTTTCTGGGAGGTGGACGATAGGTCAGATACGGGCAAGCGAAGTATCGGAGCATGGGGCATACCGAGCATAGTAAGCTGGGCACCGGGTCAGCGAGGTGGTCTCCGGCCAGGTAGATAAATCTATATGACTTACTACCGCCGGTACATAGCGTTATGAGAGCTGTCGCAGAAGAGTAGATCAGCCGCAGTCCCACAAATGAGAGTGCTGGGGCGACTCACCGATAATGAAAAAGTTGGATCCTCCCGTAAAGCTTCACAAGATGTCAGCGCAAATGGCAGCAGAATGTCAACGGGCACGCACTCTGTTATCTTATCAAACTGCAAGGTCCAAGCGATGGCAAAGCCGAGACATTGGTACCCGATGGTGATGAGGAGTGTGATGGTGAGGTTGTATGGGTCGATGATGGATATGGGTGCCATGGTGGGCGACTGTGCGAGTAAGAGAGACGACCGAGTTGTTCAGCTATAAAAGATGAGAGAGCGGCGTCGTGACCGCGTCGTTGATGATGACGTCTTTTATCTGTCCGATCGGACACTTGCGATCTAGGGACAAGGCGGCCTTGTCGGCCGTCGGTCTTCGCAAACCGCATGAAATTCAGTGACTACGTCTACCACAGAGACGAGAGAATAGGGATGGTACTCCAAGATACCTGGCTTTTATTGGAGGCCTTACAGTACATGGATGTCATCGGACAGACACGACCTCGAGAATTTGCTTCCGGCAATGGAGATGGACTCTATGCGAGCTATGCACGAGATCCCACCTATGATAGACGCATTGCAGCCCGGACTTACTGGATAAGGCAGGCCGTCATAGTCATGAACCGCCTGGATGAACACTGTACAGTTCAACTTTCCAGCTCGGCATAATTCAACTACACTTTTGATACTCGTCTCTAGTCGTCGCGACCGCTCACTGCACGCGATGCATCATGCATGCACCGCTTTCACCGTTTCTTTCCCTCTCTCCCGAGCTCCTGCGCCTTCTCTTGTCTCGTCCTTCTCTCCCTCAAACGCTCGATCCCACCACGAATACCTTCCTATTCAGGGTGTACCCAAAGCTGCTGCCCTCGCAACCAGGCACACAGAATCGCATCTCGAGACGCGTTGCGGGGAAGCCTTGCGCAGGTTGGCTTTTCTCAAGCGTTGAACTCGGTGTGTCTTGCTTGGTGGTGCTGATGGAAAGCCTCCCTTACGAGCAGGTGTCCAGCGGAAACATCCGGATGGGCTGATCTACGGCAATTTCGGATGGCCCTTCATCGACAGCTACGCGTCTCTCCAAGAAGTAAGAGGATTCAGCTCCGCTTCGGGCAGCCTAGGAGCTTTCCAGCCGGGCTTCCTGTATCCATCGTATACGTCCTGGGTGGTCGTCTCATCATATGTATCGCCTATGTTCGACATGATCCCAGGAACCTCTTGAGTATCCGTCGCGTTTGATCAGCAATAGATTCGGACATCTCAGTCAGTAGTATCTCCTTGTGAGGCCAAGAAACTCGATATTTCCGGGTTCACTGTAGGATTTCTTCTTGATTGTTCGCACGGCGTTGTTGTATGCGGGCAATCGAGGTTGGTGGTGTCAGGGAGGGAGGAAGCAGTACAGTCTCAATGATCTCATTGAGAGCGGAACGACTGTCGACGAGCTCCCAAGAAACGCCGTAACTCACACTGTCTAGAGCAAAAGCAACCAGTCGCTCCAAGCGGTCATTGCTCATTGTTCGGTAAGGGAGATCGGTAGCATCCAGAAGGAAGCCCGGCCTACGCATGGCATCTTGCGAAGGTTGGGGGCACCCGGAAACGAAAAGATGTATTTGCCCAGCCCCCGGTATGTGGTAAATTTGACCGATGGAATCCCTGGCTTGGTCGGTGGGTACCTGGCTTAGTTGATGGGGTTTCTGGTTCAGATGATGGAATGGATGGCTGTTAATATGGCAGGCTACACAGGGAAAGAGAGAGGCAGTGAGATGCAATGATGAGAGAGGGGAGTTGGAACGAGATCGTGAGGAAATGGAGGAACGAGTGAAAGGCCAATGATCAGAGATGAGAGTCCAAGTCGATCTCAAAAGGGGTGCGAAAGGGGGAGATAAGGGAGGTGTCTTAGGCGAGATCTAGGAACAGAAAGAGAAGAGTCTCAAGGATAAGGCAAAGGGAGTCGAGGGGTGTCGAAAGCGCCTCAGAGATAAAGGACATTTTGTTTGTGGCGGTCACACGGACTACTCTGGCCATATATCATTTTTCCTGAGACTCTGGTCTTACGCATCAGCCGGTATAGAGCACCTACATCTGCTTTGGATGCTAGATGAGCTAGCCTGTGCGATCTTGCGTATGAAGACTTGCATAATTACCTGAAACCCTTGTGAAACGAAAAATCGGTCTTTAATCTTCCGACGGCATGGGTGGCGACAATATGGGTCTGATATGCCGGGCGCCAAGAATGTCAGCCTGGTAGAGGCCGCGCGGGGCACCCCGTCCCGTCGTCCTCTCGATCCATCTCTCCGAGGACACGTACCTTCGACCTATGCATCATGGCTAACATTCCGCCACCAGTGTACGCTCCTCGCGATCATGCGCAGGGTGAGTGCCCCTTCAAAAAGCCGTACTCATTTGCCCAGTTCAACCGGGCCCCAGCCTTGCCGTCGCGTCCGGGTCTAGCTCCGCGCTCGAATTCGCGGAAAGCACCTCGGTGACGCTGGAATGGCGGCTGAGTGGGCTGCGAGCGATGTACGATAGCAGTAAAGGGGAAATCAAGTCGTATGTATCCCTGGAAGGCCGACCAGCGAGCTGACACGACGTAGGAAATGCATCAAGTCGGCAGTCTTTGGCGACGCGGATAACCTGTGGGAAGTACTGTGGTACCCCAACTCTGGGGTGCAGGGAGGAGAGTACGCCAGTCTGTATCTGTCGTGTGTCGTGAGCTGCCTAGTCATTCGATGGACCCAGAGCAGTGCTGATCAGGACGGTCTCGCAGCCCACGGCGCAAGAACGAGAACAGGGGATCGGGAGTAAATGGGCGAGGAAAGGTCTGTGGTGGTTTAGATTCGATATCAAGTCGTACGTCTCTTTACTGCGATCAGCCACGGAGCTGACCAAACGATACAGGACGGTACCGGACGAGCGGACAAACAAAATTGTGACTGTATGTTGAGCTACCGCGTCCGAGCTAATAGCTAGATCGCGACAAAAGATGCCTCGGACCACACGTTTGCTGTGAAGACCGCCAAGTCGGTGTAGCTTCCCTTCATCTGGACGAGGCTGACAAACTTGTAGCTGGGGATGGCAACAATTTGCCAAGCGAGATCATCTCTTCTTGGCTCCCGCCATTATCGCTTCCGACTGTTTCGTGATCATCTGCACCATCCAAGCGCAGCCTCAACCTCCTGCTGGCTACTGGCTCGGTCTCGGGCTACCTCCCAGTATTTCCTTTGTTCCCGCCAATACCATCGTCAGCGGTAACCGGAACGTGGGCAGCGGTGGTGGATTATCAGCATGGTCGGGCGGCGAGGGAGCGAGCGGAGGCGTCGCCGGAGGAACTACCGCCGCTGGAGGCGTCAAGAAGGTCGTGCCGAGGGATCTGGTGCATTCGGTAGGCAGCCTGCTGGATGATCAACGTGAGTGAGCGATGAGAGAACCAGCTAAAGAGGGCAGTGTATTCCGATGTGGAATTCGTGATACCCTACAGGAGGTATCGACAGGGCGGGGAGAATACCGATATCGGCCGATCAACGTCGCCGAAACGAATCTATGCCAACAAGAAGCTGCTGAATCGGTGTGATTACTTTGACGCCATGTTCAGTGGCGGCTTCAAGGAGCACGAGGGCGAGACTATCGAGGGAGAGGTGGGTTCATGATTTCTAAGGGGTCGGACGCAACTTATAGTGATCGCTAGGACGACGTGGACGACGACTGTGACATGCTCTCCGATTCGGACGAGGAGGACGAGATCATGGAGTATGAGGAAGACTCGTCACCGAATCCATCAAGCGGACTCCATCTCACCACAACTACCTCGAACACCTCGATGGCACCTCGGCGCTTCTCGACCACGGGAGACATGCCCCTGGCCGAACACGAGCTCGAGGAAGGCGACGGAGAAGCGATGGAGGGAGTGAACGTCTCGGGCGAGGAGGGTCTCGCGGAGGAGCCGATGGAGGAGGACAACATGGCCGAGGAAGTGCCCGTCAAGAGGGAAGTTCCGACCTTCAAGCCGCCAGCGGGGCGGGACAGTCTTGGGCCAAAGAAGACCAGAGTAGTGATCAAGGACGCGGCGTGGTCGACCTGGTGGGCGGTCCTGTACTGGGTACGCCGTCGCCTCCTGCTATAGCTGATTTCTCCCTCGCTGACGGGGTTATGGGATTTGTGTCACAGCTCTATACAGATACCATTTACTTTGCGCCCCTCTCGTCCTCCTTCACCGGTCTGCCCAAACCCTCACGCCACCTCCACCCGTCGATCTCGTCGATCCCTTCTGCCGAGCCCCGCTCGAGGCGCGAGTGGATCCAGCAATGGATGGACGAACGCGGGATCGAACACGACCCCGTTGGTCCTCGACCGGTGTCCGCAAAGGCCGTGTACCGACTCGCAGACAAGCTCGACCTGCCAGCATTGAAACTCAGGGCGTTCCAGCACATTTGTTCTGGCTTGAAGGCAGACAATATTCCAGCAGAGGTGTTCTCGAGGTTCAGTTCGACGTTTGAGGACGTCCGAAAGGTGAATAGAACGCTCCATGTAACATGGCTCGACCGCTGAGTCGGGACATTAGATCCAAGTCGCGTACTTCCTCAAACATTGGTCGGAAATCAAGAAATCAGATACGATGACTCAGATTTGGACTCAAATCAGACTGGGCAAACACGTCGGCTTCGAAGAAGGTCAGTCAGCAGCTTTGGGTGTCGACGAGTATCAGCTGATCTGGCAACAGTCTGGCCTTTGATCGTCGGACAACTCGATTTCAAGCCTTCGTGAGAGTTTCCACCTGTCGCTCCCTTTCAATATGTACGCCACTGTTGTCCAGTATCCGAGATATACGTCATGCTTAACGGACTCCGAGAAAACTATGCATCTAATTCACGTGTAGCACTTTTCCGGTCTTCTATCGAGGAAATCATTCGATGGCGTGCGTCTTTTTCTGCGCAAAGACCAGTCGTCAGCTCTGCGTCATCAACGTCGAAAGAGATATCGCTCACCCCTTCGAAGTGCAACGTCCAGCTCGAGAGCATCTTCCTCCTGTTGACTTGATCACCCGACATGCTGTATTTCGATAAATCAGCGTTGTCCTAGAAGTATAGCCAAGGGAAGTCACGTGATACCGTATGTCAGCGGACTGAGGAAGAAAAACATGCCCACGACCAGCACCAAAAGACTCCCTACAACGGCCCATGCTTTCTTGTCCAGCTTGGCTCGAATGGCCGGTCGCAATCTCGTTCGCAGACCGACGGCAGATATCGGGTAGTTGACTGTCTCGACGAGGACGAAGTTTAGGACGGAGCCAGCGACGAGAGCGGCGGCAAGATGAGCGGGGAGGTAGTGGTGCAGGAACCGTTGTCGGTTCATGAGGTAGAAGGGAAAGTAGTGGAATGCCCAGGTGCCGAGGAAGAACCCAGTGTTTCGATACAATCGATTCCTGATACCTGTCTCCGGCGGTCAGTTGGAAGGCCCGTAAAGAAGGAGCCAAGAGACATACTGTCCTCGATGGGATCCATGCCTCGCCTTCGAGCCAGCATGTCTGCCGCCAGAATACCGACAAACACACTCAGCGACACGGCGGTGGTCCACCATCCGAGGATATTTCCAATCATGTAGATCTGTTGATTGGTCGTTCCGTCTGTCCAGAATGAGATCCCCGACAGATCGAACGGCCACTCGATAGGACTCGAGGCGTAGGGATGCGAAGCTGTCAAGCCCGCATTGTGCTGCAGCATCAGGATCTGCAGCTCGACAAACTTTTTGATAAACGCCCGCTTTTTGGTCTTTTTGGGCTCGACATGCGTCGTTCGGTTCTTGAAGTCGTTGCCGGTACCGTCGGCGATGATGTCGTTGGCGTACCACAACGTCGAGCGATCGAGAGCATTCTTATTGCCATTGACTTCGTTCTGGCCGAATCCCCATTCTGGGAGCAATCCCGCGTGCGTCCACAGATTCACTTTGGTCGCCAGGTGGATCAACTTGAAATGCGACGACAAGGATTTCCACGCTTCGCCCTCGTGGGCATCGGCTATCTCGATCCTAAACAATGTGTCGTTATGGCGGTCTCCGTCGGCATCTTCGAGCGAGACCGTCGTGAACTCGGTGTTGGTGGGCATGAGAGGTGAGGCGACGTCGTGCGAGAGCAGTATGGTCTCGGTGTTGAGGTGCTTGAGTTGAATGGTATCATGATGTCTGACGACCCTTCCACGTCCGGTCTCGGGCAGCTCCTTAGTCGGTAAGACTTCCCAGTGGTTGTTGGTATCGTTGTGCGGGTAAGAGGTGACCTGCTGACCCTGACTGCTGATTCTCCCGTCATCGTATCTCAATGGATAGTCGCCAACATGGGAATGGAGGAAGTTTTTCGTGTCCTTGTGTCGCAAGGTGATAGTGTCGAAGTATCGGATCTCTACGCCATCAGCATGCGAATCAAGCGAATCAACTCACCTTGCGCATTCAACAGCAACTCGTTTCCAAGAAGGGTCTCTTGGAACGCAGGACTCATAAAGGTATCTCCCGGACCAGAGTAGATGAGAATCTTGAAGTGCACCCAAAAGAAGGAAAGGTAGATGATGAAGGGGACGATGATCAATCCCAACACTCGGTATGCAAAGTGTCGGTTGAAGTATGCCTAGTGACATAGTCAATCCTTGCCTCGGGGATCCTCCTCCTGGAACCTAGTTGACTCACCATGGAGTGACCTTTCTTGATGTCTAGGATACCCCAAAGATCCCAGAGCACGGCGCTTCCGATACTCATAAATGTGAACAGTCCGACCATCTTGCACCCGAGGGTACATGCTAGCGACGCTCCCGTAGCCAGCAACCAGAACCACCAAGACTTGGTGAATTCGCGATATCGTTGTTGGTGGAACTTGATATAGGTCAAGAGGGAGAGCGACATGAAGAGCACGAGGGCGGCGTCGAGGAGGATCAGTCGAGTTTGGGTGATGTGTCCGTTATCTACCGGGAAGCACTGGATCAGCCTAGCTCTCACGGGAAGAGGTGAAGATACTGCGGCTCACCAAAAAGGATCAGACAAGCCGAGAACAGAGCAATTCCAACTGGGTATCCTGATTCTCTCATGATCGCATACACAATGGGCACGGTGATTGAGCCCATGATGGCACAGAAGCTTCTCATCCCGACAAAGGGGACCTGGCCGCGACGTCAGTCTGCTTCCCACCACTTCTTGAACTGATCGGAAAACAGCGCTCACATTGTTAGTGGTGTAGTTGTCTCCGATCGCGTCGAATCCAAAGTCGCCCTTGAAACCGACGGCCCATCCCGACAGGGCGTTTAGCATCTTGGCGAACGGAGGATGGACGTCAAAGTAGTACTCTCTGCGGAGGTATTGGCCTGCAAACGCTCCGAAATGGACTTCGTCGAACCTGCATTCGGCGTCAGCTGCTCAAGTCCGACACGGACGACAGCACGGCGACTGACACCACTTGGTCTGGGTGATTTATCCTGTAAAACCGGACGATGAAGGCCAATACCGTGAGGGCGGTCGCAGCTCCCCACGAGGAGAAGTATTCTTGTCGCTTGGCGTTCTCGTCTACATGGGGTCGAAGAGGTTGTCTCTACCGGATACCTCTGTCAGCCAAAGACTCTGGACCCAAGCGCCGAGATCTACATACCGTCTTCTCATCGTCGACAGCGCTACGCACGGATTGCGGTAGAGCAGAGGGCTCGCCACGCCCGGGTCGGCGACGAGGTGCCAGGGACATTGTGTGGATGAGATTGCGTGACGCTCAGTGCCCCAAGCTGGTGGAGAGCGCGCTGTTCAATGCTCAATTGAAAGGAGTAGAAGAAAGGAGTTGTTGCTGGACCTGGTTGCCATTGGACGTGGACGCGCTCAATTGAAAGTCAAAGCAAGAGGTGGCATTTGGACGTGGCATTTCCGCAACCCATTGGGCTGTCTGGTTTTCGGCCGGGATGAATGCATGTCGTGGATATACATGTATAGATCGGATCGTCTGGCAACTTGGCCCATATATGTAGGGAGAAACTATCCCCACTCTACATTGTCGTCGCGCCTCATCGTCGCAATCTGACCGATGGCTCGCCATACGTCCTGGGTCACGCTCCAGGCTGCCAGACCGTCGGAGTCTGGCAAACAAAGTGGACCTCCCAGTCTCCCATTCTCGTCTTCCCCAACCTCCTCTCCCCTGTTCGTCTTCGTCTCTCTCGCCTTCTCTCCCTCTCCCTTTCTTCCCTCCTGATCGCCCTCTCTCGTCGAGGCAGATACATATCCTGCCGCTTCGCCTCGTCCTCTAGATCGCTCCATTCCGAGTCCGAGTCGGACTCGATCGAGTCTTCGGACGACCACTCGGACGCTCTCGATTGGCCCATGCGGTTGTAGTCCAGCGGCGGGGGGATCACTCGCTTGCCATCCTGTGCGGCGTAGACTCGGATACCTCGCGGCGCAAAGAACGCCACAGCCCAAGAGGCGAGGAGGGAATGCACCCCGTCCGACAGGTTGGGTTCGGGACCGCGGTGCCGATTCGAGTCGCCACGCGTAAAGTCGTGCCGGGCTCCCGCGAGCGCTTCCTTGGATAGATCGTCGATGAATCGGACCCTGTACAATTGGCACATTATCAGTCACAATCAACCACCTTCCGATCCGCGATGCTAACATACCAGTCTTCCTCTGTTACATCGTGACCCACCAGCTCGCGCGGGATATGTAGCTCAAATGGCCGATTCAGATGACCCGCAGGTAGACTGAACGCATCGAACTCTTCGTAGCGGAAGTACGAGTCGGGCTGCGCAGGCGGCCGATCGAAACTTGACGGTCTAGGAATGCACATGCATAAGTCTCGCCTGGTCAGAAGCGGTGGTATAGAAATTCCTCCAGCCCACGTACTGTTCCGGTCGGCTGGTGCCCGATGGTGTCGACGCATAGGTCGAGGAGCCCGAGGTAGAGAAGTTCATGTCACGGGTCCCTGGAGCAGGCGGGGCCGACATGGGAGCCTGCTGCTCGCCGGGGGGAAGACCGGGCGGTGGCTGAGGCTGCTGTGCCGCCGCAGAGACGATCGGTCGTCCCCATCCGTCCCACCCTGCGCGAGTCGGTCCATGTCAGATCTCGAGAAAGGTATGAAGTCGCGATTCCTCACCTTCGGGTAGTTCAGGAGGAACTAGAGAGGCCGCGTCAGCAGATCCGACTACCTATGAAGGCTCACTCACTCTGTCTTCCATACTGGTCGAACCCTTCTTGTCCAGGTCGCGCGATAAAAGGAAGCCCAAATGGCATCGGAGGGAGGGCAGACGGATCAGGCGGACGATACGGCTGACTACAGGACCCATCGACCGCGTCAGTCTCGGAAAACCCCCAATCCGTTATCGCCACCTACCTCGCACCTGGACCGCCCGGACCTGCAAAGTCTATCACACCAAAGCCACCGAGGAATCAGATACATGTCCAACACGACTAACGACCTTGAGATCTCGCACCTCGTCCTAGGGTATCACGGCCAAAGCGCCCAGGCATGGAATTGTACATGCCCATCCCAGGCATCCCGGGCACGACGCCCGGCATCGGCATTCCCATCCCCATCGGCATCCCCATCGGCATTCCCATCCCAGGCATCATGCCCATACCTCCCATTCCC
>JASZXS010000235.1:0-24659 GCA_035521475.1 Tremellales sp. Uapishka_1 | reverse complement strand
GAGACAGGGGTGGAAGGGCAAGTCTCGATTGGACGAGATAGTGCGGTTGTACGGAAGGCGGACGTGGCCTAGTTCTTCCGAGACCAGCTTGTAGGTGAACGAGCCCGCGTCGAACGTTACGCCTCTGGGCGGCGAGTCGAAGAGCGCCTTGGCTTCCGCCTTGTATCCCGCCATGGCGAGGCCACGGACGTATTGCTTCCACCAAGACTGGATCTGCGGACCAACGATCGTCCGCTGCCACTGTGCCCGTTCGGTGGACGAGTCGACCGAGGTTGTGGCAAGCTCGTACTCGCGGACCGCAGACTCCAAGATGGATCTGGACCGAACGGGCGGCGCAAGCAGGACGAGGTGGGTCATTATCGGTGACAAGACCACGGGCAGTAATCCCTTTTGGGCGGAAACGTGGAGAAAGGATGCGAGAAAGTCCGTGTCAGAAGGGTATTCGTTGACCAAGCGGGAGACGACTGGGAGCCAGATCTGCTTGAGGCCGGGATGCGAGACCGTTGCTGGCCGGTTCGGGTACAGCGTCATCCAAAAGAGAAATTCTTCTTTTCCCTTCTCGGCGCCATCTAGCGAAGCGAGCGCGGCATCGAGGTAGATGAAACGATGCTGGATGGGCGTATGGAGAGAAACGAGCTCCGAGTGGACGGTGCGAGCTGCAGAGAGTCGGTTGGAAGCGACCAGCGACGAGAGCAGGTCGCACGGTTTTCGAACCAGAGGAGGAGTCGTGATTTTGGAAGAAACAGTAGGAGAAGCGACCGCCTGTGCAGGGTCCGGAAAGAGCGTCGGCCATGGTATCGGTTTTGGGATGTTTGACCGGGGTGGTAGCGTCGAGCCAATGGATTGGTATTCCGTCGTTTCGCTTTCTAAGAACGAGTCGGTTCGAGACTCGGAGACCGGGGCGACGTCCACCGCGAACGGGTGGTGTAAAACCGCCGTCGAGAGGGTCCGGGTAGCCTGCTGGCCCCTCCACACGAGGCCGAGGACGTAGAGCGCGTTTTTAGAGCGGATGGACATGCTTGGAGGCCATGGTGAGGGCTTTTAAAGCGAGGTAGATGGTCAACTTTTTGTTGCCGCGAGTTGGGTACTAATGGGATTCGATTAGAGTCCGGTGGCTTCATTGATGTCTCGACTCTCGACATCTTGCTTTCCATTTATACTCCTATCGAGCTCAACTTTGCATCATGGCGTTATCTATGGGCGCAGCGAGGAGAGGCAAGGGCAAAGTCGTGAGTAAAGTCTGATGCAAGGGCGATATATCTGCTTATATACGAAAAGCGCCCACCTAGAAAGGTTAGTCGTGATGGTCGAGCAGTATTGATTTGGTAGCTTGGACCAGAGACCTCGCACAAGGACACATGGGCAAAATTGGCCAAGGCGATCAAGGAGATCCAGAACCACAACAGCTCGAGCATCTCGTTCGAGGAACACTACCGCTATGCGTTCAACATGGTCCTGCATAAACGCAAGTCCACCCCGTGATTGATGAAGCACCGCTGATGGGTACCCATAGATGGAGACCTCCTATACAATGGCGTCAAGGGACTGATAGCAGAGCATCTGGACAAGCTCGCCGAGGAGAGAATCGTTCCCACATTCCCTCGATCAGGCGGGACCATTGGTGCAGGTCGAATGGGCGGAGGCGCTGAAGCTGTCGAGAGGGGGTTGGAAGGCGAGCGGTTTCTCAAAGCCGTCAAGGGCGTCTGGGAGGACCACACGGGGAGTATGAGAAAACTGAAAGCTGTATTAGCGTACATGGTGGGTGTCGCCTCTTACGTTTGCACTAAATACTGAGGGGTCTCGCAGGACAAAGTTTACACGGCGTCTTCTCAGGTTCCTCTAATCTACGACGTCGGCCTGACGCTCTTTCTCTCGCATATCGTGCGGTCCACAACACATCCGATACACACGCATCTGATCTCGGCTCTCTTGTCTCAAGTTCAACTGGAGCGAGATGGCGAGACCATCACTCGATCAACGGTCCGAGAATGCGTCGATGTTCTACTCCGGCTATCTGTCTCTGAACGCGAGGGAGGCAAGAACGTCTACGTCATGGACTTTGAGCCCGAGTTTCTGCGCCGGAGCGTCGAGTTTTATCAGATGGAGGCGATCGAGAAGCTGGAGACCGGAGATGCCTCGCTATACCTGAGATACGTCAGTACGAGGTCCCAGTACATTGACGCCTAAGCTGACTTCTAACCCCTAGGTCGAACGCCGACTGGCAGAGGAATCTGATCGGACCGCCCACTACCTTTCCACCATCACTTCTGCCCCCCTCCAATCCCTCCTGATCGACACCCTCGTCACCCCATACCTCAACATCGTCCTCAATATGCCTGGATCAGGTCTCGTCTCGATGCTCGACTCTGACCGCATAGCCGATCTATCCCGGCTGTTCACTCTATTCCTCAAAGTTCCCGTGGAAGGCAAGGATGCGCTCAGGAACGCGTTGAGGGAGACGATAGAAGAGCGCGGGAAGGGGATCAATCAGGGCTCCAACTCGGACGATAATCTCACACCGGCAGCTGCGGAAGCCGGGATGGACGAGGACGATCCCAAGGGGAAGGGAAAAGCAAAACCGGCGAGCGCGGCCGCGAATGCTTTAACGGCGGCATTGCGTTGGGTGCAGGAGACGCTGGATTTGAAGGACTGTTTTGACAGGTTTCTCGACTTGGCTTTTATGGGAGACAAGGCGGTGCAAACATCCATCAACGAGGTATGATTCCGTCAGGGGATCAAAGACTGAGGCTTATTTCCTCGATTCCAGGCTTTCCAAGCCTTCATTAATGAGAATACGCGAGCACCGGAGTATCTCTCGCTGTTTATCGATGAGAACTTGAAAAAGGGAACGAAGGCGGTAAGTGCTTGCACTCTGGATAGCTGGAGACACTCTAATGAGCGGCTCAGAAAACGGACGACGAGATTGAGGTCGCATTGGAGAAGACGATTGTTCTTTTCCGGTTCCTGCACGAAAAGGACCGGTTCGAACGGCATTACAAGAACCATTTGGCCAGGCGTCTGCTGTATGGCCGTAGTGCGTCTGACGATGCAGAGAGAGGCATGGTTGCCAAGCTGAAGATCGAGATGTGAGTCAGTCCTTTTCGAAACGGGGTCTGAGCTGATTTTGACGGTAGGGGATTCCAATTTACGCAAAAACTCGAAGGAATGTTCACAGATATGAAGATTTCGTGGGAGTCTGCCAATACGTTCAGGAATTACCTCAATCGTCACGGGGTGAGTACCATTTGGTCCAATATCGGCATTGAACCTGGATGGATGCTGATAATCACTCTAGCAACTCCCCTTTGAACTTTCCGTCTCGGTTCTCACGGCATCCTATTGGCCGCAGCAAATCGTCGCTGCCTCGCCATGCAAATTTGGCTCGTCGCTGTCAGTCGGAATCAGCACGTTCCAAAGATACTACGATTCGAGGCATTCCGGCCGGCGGTTGAGCTGGCAGGGGAACCTCGGGACGGCAGACGTCAAGGTCCGCTTCAAGAACAGGGCCCACGACTTGAATGTCACGTCTCAGGCACTTGTGGTTTTGCTTCTGTTCGAAGAGGCCAAAGAGGACGAGAGTCTATCATATTCGGTGCGTCGGTAGCTCTTTCGGAATTTTGGTGACCGAGTATGAGCTAACGAATCCGCAGGACATCAAAACGTCGACAGACATCACCGACACTGAACTGCAACGAACGCTGCAGTCGCTGGCCTGTGGGAAATTCAAAGTCTTGACGAAGATACCCAAGGGGCGAGACGTGAACATCTCTGATCGTTTCGCCTTTAATGACTCTTTCACGAGTCCGCTGGCTCGAATCAAGATCTCGCAGATCCAGAGCAAAGTTGAGACTCCTAAAGAGAGGGAGGAGACGCAAGAGATGGTGGACGAGGAGCGGAAACACCAGGTCGAGGTGGGTGTCGTGGCGGATTAGCGGGAACGGGGCTGATGAAGGATGATATCAGGCGTGCATTGTGCGGATCATGAAGGACCGCAAGACGATGGGTCACAATGATCTCATCTCCGAAGTGGCGCATCAGCTGTCGACGCGCTTCAACCCGTCGATGGGAATGATCAAGAAGCGCATAGAGGGCTTGATTGATGTGAGTGCGGTGTTGGAAGCGATGATCCGGCGCTGACTTCATGCAGAGGGAGTACCTCGAGCGGTCGTCCGATATTGGAATGTATAGATACCTAGCTTGATCAACCCTTGTATTAAAATCATTCATTGCATGTCACATCATATCGAACTATGTACCCAATTCTACTATCGATCGAAGGTCTAGTCTACTGCTGACATACCTTATGACGTCGAGATGTATGCTCCCCTACTCATCCATGGCGCCTCTACTGCTCATCCGCAAATAAGCCGTAATCCATGATCTGCAGCCCCGCCACGGCGCGCGTCCACCAATCCTCCACACTAATCCGCTCGTCATCTCCACCTTCGAGCTTGATATTGACGCTGCAGATCAAATCGGCCTTCTTGCCGCCTACCCACACCCGCCAGAGCGCCAGCCCTATCCACACGTGGTCTGGAATGTCGGTCGCGTGGCCCGGTCGAGGGGCGCCCGTCGGGTCGTAAGAGTATTTATGTATCGTTTGCTGGCCGGAGATGACGATGGGCCGTGGTGTGGATGGTGCGGCTGTGGACTGCTGGACCGAGGGAATGGGATAGGCAGGGGAGGCAGATGTTATGGTAGACGAAAGGGCGGCGTTATCGTGCGCGAGCGAGTTAAAGTGGTATCTGCCAGGATGATGAGACTCGGTGTATGGGCTCGGAGTCAGACCAACTTTGCAGCTTCCCACAGATCGTCTTTGGCAGGCCCCTCTTCGACCATTTGGAGGACTTCGACGATGAGCGAGGTCTCAGTGATGGGGGACAGGAAGACTTCTTGAGTATCTGGAATCTGGCGGACATCGCTAGGGGGAAAAGTCAGCGCCTGGTGGCCAACCGCTTGGAGCTGATGCAGAAACCGGCTTGCCTCGCGTCGAGGTAATCTGTGGGTAGGGGTAGGGAGATAGCACCGCCAAAGAGCTCCCAACGCTGTAGGGTGGGTGTAGGTGGTCTCGTCATCGTGCATCTATAGTTGGAATTGACGAGGGTCCCAAAGAGGAGGTGGACATGGACTTTTAGGTGGAGGGCGTTAAGTGGGTGGGCGTTCATTCCGTGATTCATCGGTCGTCATTGCCACCCGCCTTCTCCTTTTATTCTTCCCAACCTCTACCATCACCTTCATACCCAACAATGTCGGCACTACCCCAGTACACGGACGAGCCTGTATCGCCCATTCCATCGAAGAAGAATTATGGTACGACTCCGGCGGAAGAACCGCTCCTGGCGGCGCAAGCGGGGACGAGCAGAAACGCTTGGATGGACCAGCCCGCTGCCGATGACCTGCCGGACGATTTCAAGTGAGTCTGCCCTCTCGGGGTCTTCGTTGCCTCCTGATGGCGCCGCAGATTCGGAGTGAACGTCTATGACTGCGATGCAGAGATCCGACTGGCGTTTATTCGAAAAGTGTATTCGATCGTAAGCGTTTCCCGCCTCTCGCCAGAAATGCCTGGATCTGATGATCGCGCCGTAGCTGTTCATCCAGCTGCTCCTGACCTCTGTGATCGCGTTCGGGATGTCGTTCCCCGCCGCAGTCGACTTCACGCGCAACCACCAGTACCTGATCTACATCCCCATGGTCGGGTCGTTTGCGTCCCTCCTCGGCGTGTATTGGAAACGGCACCAGCATCCGGCGAACCTCATCTTGCTGGGATTGTTCACCGTCTTTGAGAGTTTGTTGATCGGAACGATCACCAGCTACTACGAGAGCAGAATCGTCAGTCTATTAAATCTAATCCCTGACTGTAAACCTGAGCAAACCATAGGTCCTGCAAGCGCTTTTTATCACTCTCGGAGTCTTCACCGGCCTGACGCTCTTCACTTTCCAGACCAAGGTCAGTCTTCGTGCGTCCGCCACTGCGTGCCGCTGATACCCCTCGCCAGTTCGACTTTGTCTCGATTTACCCCTTCCTCTTCGCGGGTCTCATGGGCCTGCTCACCGCCTCGCTCGTGCAGATCTTCCTTCCCTTCAACCAAAACGTAGACCTCGCCGTCGCTGGATTCTCGGTCCTGATCTTCTCTGGCTTCGTGCTGTACGATACTCAGCAGATCATGAAGCGATTGAGTGTCGACGAGGCCATCCTGGGCGCGGTATGCCTATACACGGACCTAATTTCGTTATTCCTCAACATCCTGCGCGTTGTAAGTACGATACAGCATCCCGCAGCTCGTATGCCGTCGTGAGGTCGCTGTCACGGCTAATTTCCACAGTTGAACAACTTGAACAGCCGATCGGACTGAGGGAGCGGGGACAAGCCGCTCATTGCTTTCGCCGAAGTAGCGGTGTGTAATACAACATGCATGATGATTGTCCTGCAGCTCTCAGCCGAATGTCTTCACACACTTCGAGACGTGAGAGAGTTACAACTCCATTGCTTCCTCGCCATCTCGAAGAGACTCGGCGTCAGATTGCTCTGCTTCGGACGCGTCGTCCTCGGCCTCGTCCTCGTCTTCCTCCCAATCGCTGTCACCCCGATCAGAGGCTGCTTCCCCTTCCTCATCCGATTCGTCTTGCACATCGTCCTCCCCACCCTCAATCTTGGTACTCGACGCGGCCTGGATCGTTGAAACGAGATCGAAGAAGCCGGAGTCGTCCCCTAGAAGGAGGGTTGCGATGTCATTACCGGCTGCCCTGCTCGTTTCCTGTACCGCCCGCATGTTGTAGAAGCGTTGCTCTACCGCAGCCGAGAACATCTGCGATCGTGAGCCATTTTCGTGAGGCGGACTCGCCTTTTCCAACTCTGCGATGTTCTCTTGCTCCTTAAGCGCCTCCATCTCCTCGAGCACGTCGTCTCCGACCGTCGAAGGGGGTGCCGGGCTAGCGGAACTTGCGTTGGATGGAGCGACGGAGGTCTTTCTGCTCTTGATCTTGACATGCGCCAACTCGGGGAATCCGACGTCGTCAAAGTGCTTGTCGCGTTTCGCTTGCAGTTTGAGGTCGACGAGAAGTTTGAATCTGTCGAGGTAGGCTGTAAGCGCCTGCCGATACGCAGAATAATCGTCCTCGCTCAGCTCGGCGAGACTGCCGATTTCCCTGCCCGCGAGAAGACGAAGCTTGTTCTGGATATTTCGATGCTTTGACACTAGAAGACGTCAGCGGCCTGCATTCGAGAGTCTACGGGAGGTCCGCCTCCAGAGGCTCCGCCGGCGGCTGATCTGCACTCACGAGCTGGATCTGCCAGGATCCCCTTCAACTCTGCTCGATCTATCTCCGTCGGCACGTCCGCATCTTCTATAGTCGTCTTGCGCATGGCCATCTTGTCCGCCTCGCTCGTAGATATCGCCCCGGTGACGCCCGCGACGGTGTATGATTCGCTCACCACTTAGCAGCGCCCGATCGATCACACTCACATCTCATTGCCAATGTAGGTGGCTGTACGTCGTGACTTGCGCGAGTGGTTGAGTATTGCCCTCGCGGCGGACAAGCCGGCTGAGATGAGATGATCAGTTTGACTGTTTGCTTGGTGTTCGATTTTCTGTGCGTACCCTTCTGGTAGACCACAAAGGCTACGAGGTGTCTGAAGCAGTATGTCGTCACATGCAGGCGAAAGCCGGCATTGAGCGAAGCCGCGCGGAGGACCCTGTTCATGTCGACGCATGTCATCGAAACCCCTCGCCTCGAGGACCGGAACACATATCGATATTCCCTGCGCACACATTAGCTGATTGCTGTTGGAAAGTTCCCTCCAACGGAGGCGACTCACCCATCTTCAGTATAAGCAAGCATCCTTGGCTTCCGTCCCGAGCCGAGGAAGGCCGGGTCCAGAATCTCCTCGAGAGACTCGTGATCAAGCACGCCCTCGTGATGCGCCAACGCGAGCAGAAGCTTGTTTGCCGATAAGCCGAGATACGGGACTGATCGCAAAAACCACCCCGTCCCTCGCGAGTGGTGTGTCTTCCCCCAGCGCGGCGCGAACCAAACCACAACGTCATTCTCCTTGCCGTTTGTCGGAAGCACCCAGAACTTCATCTCATGCCACCTGCACCCGCTTTGAATCGGCGCGAGTTTCTTCAGATTGATGCTAGATGAGCGCAGAACAGAGCTCGGACGCAGCCCTGTTGAGACCGACAAGGCCACGTACGCCAGAACCGCGAGACGTCTGTGAGGAGAAAGGCGGAGGAGGGCGATGTGCTTGACCAGGGCGCAGACGGAATCGACAGTGAGTTGCGCGCGCTGAGGCGCCGGATCGGGGAGACTCTTCTCTCGTGCCACCTGGCCATGGACGGCGAGTAAGGCCTCGAGCTCTTTACGTGGGAAGCTGCGACGAGTCTTGGAGGTGATGACGCCGATGAGGAGCCAAGCGTACGCCATGAGTCCCCGGCGGGTGATCGTTCCTCCCGTAGCGCTCTTCGACGTCTTGACCTTGTGGAGGAGGAGAATCTTGAACAGGCGCGGAGTGACGGGTGGAGCAGGGGGCTTGAGCAGCTCGGTGAACGAGCTGTAGGTCTTGTCGCCGACCTTGAGCTTGCCCCCCAGCGTGGTCGTGACCATCTCGTCGAGCGTCACCAGAAGTCGCGTCGTCTTGGCCTGCATGCGCTGCGAGATCTTCACTGCGGGAGGCTGAGCGTTGCGCTGCAGGTTAGCTATTGCGCTGGGGCTGAAGCCCCGCGCTTTGCGGCGGGTGGTCTTGTCGATAGCTCGAGGAAGGGGCGGTTTCGGGGTTCGCATTGTGAAGGTCCAGGTCGGATGTGTTGGCGAGACGGGCCGAAGCGTTAAGCTGATGGCTGTGGTAAGTGGGCGGTGAGGAGTGAGGAGGATGGAAGACGGTGAAACGGACGCGTGGTGTACGAGAAGAGTTCGATAATGTTTTTCATTATTGATAATTTACTACTCCGTTGCGGTGGCGAATCCTTCCGGTTGATGGTGCTTCACAACTGTCCGGCATCAAATGTCCGGGACAGCATCGACGACGAGGTCGTCCCACGACTAGGCCCACGTTCCATGCCATGGTCCAAGGCAGATTCAAGTGTCGCAACTAGGATCGACATCTTGAGCAATGCCGAGCCAGGGAAATCCGGGAAGGAGCAATCATCACAGGCGAACCCTCCATTCGTGCCTAACTTATGCTTACTTGCTTACCTTGGTCCTCTCATGGATCTTGATAGATCAGGCCAGTCATTAGATTCATTCGGGTCTACTCGTGTTGTGCGCCTCCCACACACGATAGCATTTCACTCTTCCGGCTCCGACAGCTCCGAAGACTCTTCATCTGCGCTTGGCGGTGCTTCGCCTTCCACCTCCTTCTTCGTCTTCTTTTTGCCCCGCTTCTTCTCGCCCTTCGCCGCGTTCGCCTTCCTCTTCTTCTGCCGAGGAATGAACCCGCCCGCCGCGTTCTCACCCCAGCGTTGCCTCTTCTCCCTTCGATTCCGTGCCAGCTTTGCCCGCTTGGCAAGGGCAGCGGCTGTGATCTTGCTAGCCTCACCCTTCGCCTGAGCCTGCCGATCGAGTTTGCTAGAGTGTTCTCCTTGGCGGACGTACTGCTCTAATGCATCCGCATTTGGGAACGAGACCTCCCGAATATCGCTGCGCTCGTTGGTGTTGAATGTGAGCGTGCCGGAGAGCTGGAGATAGTGGACGCCCACGAGGTGATCAACAAAGTCGAGCGGCGTCGCGTGTGTTCGGCTGTTGTTGCGGCATACGGGATCTGGACAGGCGAGCGAGTCGCTCTGGATGAGATAGTGGTGCATAGGCTTCCGCGATGCCGAGGGTGCCGTCGAACCCGCTGCACATACCTCGTCCCAAATCTCGAGCAACGAGTCGGCCAGATGTCGCTTGAGATGGTCCTTGAACCACGCCGGGTCGTCCCGCCAGTCGACGATCCTCTCGCTTGCGCATAACGAGTCGTCCCAAAAGCAAAGAAAGCAGATCCCCGGCTGGATCAGCCTTCCATTCCGGCCGTTCTCCCATCGGAAGCGGGTGTCGAGCTGCCCTTGCCCTCCCAAGTCCTCGTTGACGACACCTGGCCTCAGCGTGATGTCGGGCCTGAGCGCCCAGCGGTCCACCTCGCGGCGATCTTGGACTATGGCGTGACACAGTTCGCTTGCTCGAATCTCGTAATCGGCCGGGTCTGGCAGGTATTCTGCGTCTTCGAAGAAGTAGAACTCTTTCGGAAAGTCGGCGAGCTCGGTAGTCCACTCGCCCTTGTCCACCTCCTCCCTCCAATCTGAGGTAGCCGCCGCGGTCGTTGGTGTAGGTAGGAGCCAGATAGCGTGTCCAGAGATGAGATGGCCGCGGAGCAATGAATACGACCATAGAGTCACCCCACAAGTCGCACATGCCAGATACTCGCCTCTGTCGTCCAGCATGCGACGCAGGGCTCCCGACAGACCTTGAATGTCTAGGTTGTCCTTCGTCCCGCGGGTCGATCTTTTGGTTCCATCTCGAAGGGTGAGAGGCTTGACAAGCTGCCCAAGGGTGTAGTTTGACAGGGTGAAAGGAAGGGCTCGGGTCGGGATTAGTGGGCCGTGTCGGCGCAGGAGCTCGTCTTGAGCAGTGTGCATGGCGGCTGTAGCATGACACTCGAGCAAATGCCGCTTGAACGACGCCACTTGCTTCTGCTTCTGCCCTGCGGTCGCCTCCGGAGGCAGGGGGTGCTCTTCAGGTAGGTCGATGCCGCATGAGTCGCAACGGCCTTCAATGACGCTGTGCGAGGGGCGAAAGTAGAGGAAGGACGACGTGAGATCCGGGAGGTCGCGCCATGCCTGGGCCGCAACGACCCAGTGTTGACTGTGCGCCGGTGACATCATCAAAGCCTCGACCCTTTCGAGCGCATTCAGGCCTCGCATCTCCTCCTTCCGCTCTTCCGAGGTGACGGCCGCTACCTCGATAGCATTCGCCGCGGCTGACGCTTGCATCTGAGAGAAACCCGCGCGAGCGAAGGCATCATCGTCGGCGCCCACCGCCGGATCATTGCAGTCGTTCGAAACGGGAAAACCAGTTGAAGTCGCCCCGGGGGATGATTCGCCGCGAGGAGCTGATAACGACGACGGGAGATCCACGTTGCTGATCATGTACTCGAGGCCGAAGCCGTCGTATCCGACCCTCTGACCGTCTTGTGGTAGAACATCAGCGTCTGAAGCGTCCGGGACCGGCGTCTCGTCTCTGCGAAAGGCGGGTTGAGCAGGGTTGGGCTTGGCGGTGGCCGTCCCGCGGTCCGCGCGCCACTTCTTCATCGCCTGCTCGTATGATGTGAGGGCGTTGACGCGATACCTCAATACGGCATACGCTTTTTCCAGCCGAGTCCTCGCTTCGGGGGGTAGAGCAGCTTGGACGAGGTCGCCGTGCTCTGCCGAGATCTCCTCACGAATCTGCTCCAGGCATTCCTGCGCTTCCACCACATGCTCGTTCGCAAAGACCCGATCCATCGCCTCGCGGTCGAGCTGCAGATCTTGGAGAAGAGACGGTCGCAGGCAGTTTGGATGCACCTCGATCAATTTCAGAGTCTGGCTGTCCGAGTCAAAAAGGATGCTGGCGACGTCGCAACTCGGGATCTGCTTGATGTACGTCTCGGTGACGTCGCTGCTTTCGATGTGATTGAGCTTGCGCTGGATCTTGTCGTAAGCCGTCCCGGACGCGCGCATGAAGAGGGCTTGCATGCGCCGGAAGGAGTGAGCGGTCATGGTGCGAGGCAGTTGGGCGTGTTTCGACGCCGTCCGTAGGAAACCGCCGACCGCATCGGTCGTCCATACACCTCGATTGCCGTAAGACTTGTACGGCGTGTCTTCGCGTGCGGCGTCGGCCATGCCGACATGCATGTCCTGTCGTTCGCCGAGGTAGGCTGGATCCAACAATTCGCTTAACGGAGCGGGCAGGGCCCCGTCCATCTCCGCCAGGGCGAGGAAAGTGAAGACTGGACACAGAGCGAGGTATCGCTGTGGGACGAGGGCGTGCGACTTGAAGCGAGACTCTTCGGTCTTGTGATTTGGCGCCTCGTAGGAGACGACGATAATGTTAGGCCGGGTCGGGTCGCTGTGTCGCGAGATGTGCAAGTTGAAGTCTCGGTACTGGGCTTCTCGCGAGTCTGGTTGCTCATCGTTCGGTAGATCTGCTCCGATACGATGACCGGTCTGAGCCCTCTTGCTCATCCAGAAGAGGAGCTGGAGCCGGGTGCGGGAGTAGCGTATGGGTATGTCGTGGCTGAGGACGCTGCCCAACAGCCGCCGCAACCCTTCTCCGTCCGTGAAGCATCGCTCCTTCTCAACCGTCGAAAGATGCCCGGCCTCTACCATCTCGCCCAGATAGATGCGAATCTGGTTCTGCACCTCCGCATCAAGCTCCTCGCCGCGAGTCCGAAGAACGTGCTGACAAAAAGATTTCCAGGTGGCCGTGCAGCCCACGAGGGACGGCCGATCCTCGACGTTGCCATGTGCGCCAGCCATGTGATGCGTGATGAAGGCACAGCACGTCCTGTAATCGAGTGGAGCGTGAGACGGGTCGAGATAGGACGCGGCAGACGTGGGCGTGCCGGGGAAGCCGAGCAGGGTTGGATCGTATGCTCGAGCAGACTCGAAGTACTCGACGAAGAATCGCCAAGCCGCCTCTCGCTGCATCCGGGTGCTATACGCTTCCTTTTTCGGGACCGTGTACGCCTCGTCCGCCTCGTCGTTGAGCCTTCGGATGTCGTCGTCGTCCGAGTCAGCCATGGCGCAGAGAGACGGGAGGGAGACGCGGCGAGATCAGACTGCAAGCCGTATGACAGGCTGCGCAATTGGGGGAGGAGCAGGGGTGAACGGGATGAGTTGGAGGTGAGACGAGCGGAGGTCGAAATCTGCGAGGGGTGAGCTCAGACGCGAGTAGACATGACAAGGGCCGCTGGGCAGAGCATTGGTAGGACGCCGGCCAGGAGAAGAGATCGAAGTGACCCGAAGGACCAGCGTTCCGACGGGGAAGAAGCAGGTCTAGACTTCGGCCCAGGTCATCAAGAGGAGTGCTCGTCCAGGCCACCGTAAAGGTCTATTGGCCTGGCTGCCGGCTGAGAGTGGAGCCAAGGGCTGCTGACCGGTACGGGCTTGCGGGACTCACGGATGGATTGGGTAGCTTAGGTCGAAGCGCTCAGACGCGCTCACTCGTCTTGGTCTAAGGAGGTCAGCAAGCGACGGCATCGGCGGGTTCCACAGACCGACGGGTGCAACGTACCAGGTGGACGGACGGGGGTCGTAGCCTGGATAGTGCGTCCGACTGGTGCTGGTCGAGCTGGACCGCGTGAGGGTGTCCGAGGGGTTGGAGAGCGTAGGCGGCGTGATGTGGCCGGCAGCGGGGGCGGGGAAGGGGATTTGGAAAGGGAGGAAGTGTTTTAGAGAATTGACGAGATCCTCGCGAGTCTGTGCGCGGACACGCCGGGGTCTGTGCGTGGCGAGGTCGTCCTTGAAGCCGTGGAGCCTCTTGTGTGTGTCCCGCAGAGAACGTGGATGCTCTGATTGTCAATGGCTTGCAAGAACAGGCCGAAGCTCATGCATCAGTACTCGCTTCAATGACTTATGTCAGCAAGAGGGCGATCATGGAGTACATCCTTGTTGACATGTGGTTGTTCATCTTGCAGTTTGTCGACAAGGGATGCTTCACATGCACCGTCTCTGCCAGGTGTCGCAGCCTCGCCTGAACGAGGACCAGGCCGAGCAGCCGTACCGCTCAGGCTGGTTCGGCACCTGTCTGCATCGCTGCGAGCTACACTCTTAAGGATCTCGAGCACAGTACGGTTCAATTCGGTTCGATGCCGGAAGCAAATCTGCCTTCCCCCGCCACTACTAGTAGTTGGGCGCTGTCTTTATACTTGGACTTTTTGAATTTGTTCCTGAGCGTGCTCAGAGTCGTAAGTTGTCTGGGCTCGCACCGTGAAGTCGGGGTGCTGATCCACGTGGACCACAGCTCAACAATGCGAATGATCGATAAACGATGATTCCCTCAATTATGCCATAGGTTATCTTTCCGCCTAAGTCCTCTTGCACGATCCGATTCTTCCGTATCTTTGTCGATGTATGTTGTCGCAAAACCATAGATGTCAAAGATTGCTGTCCAGATCGATTCGAGACTTAAAAGAACTTGGACCGAAGTCTGATGGCAACTCACTCGATGAGGGTCGGATTATCCATTGGGATCTTCTGCTGTCGTTCTTCCTTCGTCTCATCGAGAGTGCTATGATAGGCCAATCTCCTGCATCGGATCCCCACAGTTTCTTTTCTCGACTGTACAAGCATACTGCGTGTCATGCAAGTTGGGAATCAATGCCATGCACCCATTTTGCATTCTGATGAGCTTCGAGTTCCACAACGTTATCTAGGAGCGGGAAGAGTATCGAGCCGGTCACTCGCCTTTGGCTTCAGATGTTGGCTACAACGGTAACTGTCTGCATTGTCGCTTCATCGGAGGGCTTCGTTTGCTAGAGTAGGATTCGATGTATGCACGTTATCTCCGGATCGGGAATCTGGGACCCACTGAACACGACGACTCAAATTGCTCTTCTGCCGGCGCTGAAGGCATTCCCGATGTGGTGTAAAAAAAAGTAGAAGAACCTCTTCAAGCATTGCGAGTTCCAGAAGCCAGTATTCCAGCCGCTCGACCTCTGTCCGGATAACTTTCAAGACTCGAGTGAGCTTCATGTGCCTGTCAAGTCCATCGAGCATCTGCTTCGTCAGGAGAACCGGTGGACAGCGAGGGATGAGCGAGAAGAAAGTCTTGAGACCGGTCGGAACTGTCGATCGGCTGTGACGAGACTTTGGATTTCGATCATGAGGCGCTGCTGACCAGTTGGTGCGGGGCCAATCTGTAGCGCACTGGGCTGGTCCGGTATGTTGTGCTGTGACGAATCCACCTTCTCTGGCACTGAAGAAGCCTCCCACGGGAAAGCCGAAACTCGTTTATCATGTCCGTAGAGCCAGTGAGTGCCAACCGCAGAAGCACGCGTGCATGTCCCTACGGAACAGATTCAGTGCAACGTCATCACCGCAGTGAAGCTGGGTGATCATCGAGTCTCAGCAGTATAATTTAGCGGGCCCGCCTCGGATCATGCTCGCAAAATGCCACATTGCATTTGCCACCCAAACACGAGGCTTGCTGGTGGACACACCACCCGATTTTTGGAGGTATCTGTCTGGCTCGTTTACCTGGCCGTGTCTTGTATTCCATCCGTGCGCGTATTCATTCCGACGCTTGAGAGTTCGAAAACGCTTCTGCCCGGTAAAATAGAACAGCCGCTTGCCGCTTGCCAAACACTCAAAGGGAGCTCGGTGTCTGTGCGCCCCGCCGTATCCTTCAGGCCGACCGTGCCGCACGTTGTCTACCGCCACACGCATACTCGATAGGACTACGGGATGAGCGGGAAGGTGGTGGATTGGAGTGAACAGGACGATGATGAGGAGAACAATGACGACCTGAGGAGGGAGCTGGGAGTTGACAAGAAGGAAGTGGAATGTAAGTCGTCATAGTTACCCCTGGTCCTGCCATTTCCGTGCGCGAGAGGGTGCCACGAGCGTACGGACGAGGGCTTTCGTCAACGTCCTTTCTACTGACTCTATTTTCCTCGCTTTCCTCTCTTTTAGCTCCAGCAGTTGCTTCTCTCGCGTCGAGGATATCGGGTCTATCCACAGACGCTACTCCCTTCACTCCCTCTCAAACAGCACCTTCACCAAAACCGAAGCCCACAAACGCCCTCTTCGGAAGAGCTTTAGCGGGTGTCAAAGCCGACAGAGCTCCTCCGCCCTCCTCACCTGCTCCTTCTGCCCCATCTGCACCCGCACCAACAGAAACGACATCAAAACAAGCAGACACCATGCCCAAGGATCAAGTCATCGACGACGGTCAGTCATTTCCCTTCACGCTTCGAGTCTGGCTGATGGACTGGAAGGATGGGGAAACACCACTGTCCAGGGAGATACCCTGAAGAATGAAGACGAAGGAGCGTTCGACGAGAGGATGAGCAGCGATGCCGCCAGTGGACTGATCTCCAACACCTTTGAAATCGAGGTACGTGGTCGAGAAAGACCGCACTGGCCATGCTTGTCGGTTGACCAACCTCTATTCCCTCCTCTCAGGTGAAACTTGCGGATTTGCAAGCGGATCCGAATTCGCCTCTGTATTCTGTCAAAACGTTCGAACAGCTCCCCATGTATGCATGTCCTGGGATGAAGAAGGCTGTTCGCTGACAAACGCGTAGTCACGAAGACTTGTTGAAGGGAATCTATGCCGTGGGATTCACCAAGCCGTCCAAGATTCAAGAGAAGGCTCTACCCCTGCTACTCAATAACCCGTAAGCTTATGAACGTTCCTCCTGGCGGCCTTCCCCTTTTGACGCATGTATTCAGTCCCTCGAATCTCGTGGGACAAAGTCAGTCGGGAACCGGGAAAACAGCTGCGTTCACCCTCAACATGCTTTCTCGCGTCGATCCAGCTCTCATGACGCCCCAGGTGAGAACCACTTGTTCACTCTTTCTCTACTCTCTCTGATTCGAAAACTTGACTCTATAGGCCATCTGCCTCGCTCCCTCTCGAGAACTCGCCCGACAGATCCAGGAAGTCGTCGACAAGATCGGACAATTTACCTCGATCAAGACATTCTTGGCGGTACCCAATTCGTGGACCAGAGGGGTCGCCATCCAAGCGCACATTCTCATTGGAACGCCGGGCTCCGTCCTCGACATGTTATCCAGAGGAAGATCATTCAAGCCAGACATGGTTCGAGTGTTTGTCCTGGACGAGGCGGATGAGATGATTGCTATGCAGGGATTGGGCGATGCGACCCGACGCATAAAGCGGTATGTCGCGCTTCGCACCCCTACAAGGCGTACAAGCTCACCCCATACGCCCGCAGACAAATGCCAGCTGGCGTTCAGAACGTCCTCTTTTCGGCTACCTTCCCCGACAGGGTCCAAGAGTTCGCAAACGAATTTGCTCCGGAAGCTAATCAGATCTTCCTGAAGCAGGAAGAGCTGTCCGTGGAGGCTATCAAGCAGCTGTACCTCGAGTGTGATGGCGAGGATCAGAAATACGACGCCTTGTCGGCTTTGTACGACAGTATGGCCATCGGTCAATCCATCGTTTTCTGCAAGGTACGTTCCATGCTCTCCTCTCCCGTCGGGTGATTTTACTGAACAAATTCCCTTGTAGCGTAAAGCGACTGCCGACCATATCGCCAAACGACTCACCGAAGAAGGACATCAGGTCGCCTCGCTTCATGGCGAGAAGACGTCCAAGGAACGAGACGATACGCTCGACGGATTCCGAGACGGAAACACCAAGGTGTTGATCACGACCAACGTAATCGCCCGAGGAATCGATATCAAGCAGGTCAATATGGTTGTGAACTACGACGTCCCCGACCTCGGTCCCGAGGGCGGCTGGCGACCCGACGTTGAGACGTACCTTCATCGAATCGGTCAGTCTGTCCTTCCCTTTCTCTTATGCTTGGCCAAACGCTGATACGAAACATTCTTCAGGTCGAACCGGTAGATTCGGACGAAAGGGATGTTCCGTCATCTTCACCCACGACTCGAGATCCAAGGATGATGTCGAGTTCATCGAGCAATCGCTCGGCAAAAAGATGAAGAAGATCGATGCGAAAAGTCCAGAAGACCTGGAACAGCTTGAGAAGGTATGTCCAAATTACCGATCCGATCGCACCGATTCTTGCTGATGGCATATATGATCAGGCATTGAAGATCGCCATGAAGGATCCAAAAGCGTAGACGCGTGGGGAGGGCCGATAGACATCAGAAAACAGATGGGGAGGGGAATAGTAATATCGTCGGGCGCCATTATATTTTCCCTTTACACTGATGCAGCAACTCCATGTGCTATATTCCGCTTGTAGATACATGATTCTTCCTGGAAACGTTTTTAGGTATACGGAGTATGGAGACTAACACGAAAGCGACAGGTAGGCGACGAAAGGGTGGAGGCAAAGATCTAGTTTTATTACTGGGTGATATAGCAGTGTCCAATATTCCAACCGCTTTTCCTGTTTTCTACTTATTCCTCATACTCGGCCTCCTCCTGCACGACCTCCTCTTCAACCCCGACCTCGTATTCGTCGTCATCGAAGTCTGCATTGGCGTCTGTGTTCAAAGCATTAGCACTCGTTCAGAGTAGATCGATTCTTCGGATCAAATCTCACATTGATCGTACTCGTTGCACAGATCCGCCAAATTGGATTCGGCTTCTGTGAACTCCATCTCGTCCCTATAGAATGAGATACATCAGCCCGCTCGTGGAGAGAGTTTCATAAGAACAACACACATTCCCTCTCCGGTATACCTGTAACAAGCGAGAGTCAATATTTGCCTTCACAGCCTCGAGAAGGAAATCACTGACCAATGGACGAATGCCCGTCGCTTGAACAGCTGTCGGAACTGCCCGTGCGACCGCTTGAACACTTCGGCTATCGCCGTCGTGTTGGCGACCAATGTCGCCGCAGCCGTCTGACCCGCCGGTGGGATCGTACATAACGTCGTCAAGGAACTTTGGGGAATCTGGGGGGATCTCGTCAGGTCTCGACACGTATGCGGAAGAGGACATTATGTACCCATTGGACGAAGTGCTCGGAGTTCTACAGACGGCCGTTAGCGAGATACAAGACGATGCAACAAGACTGACCTTGTTCTGGAAGTCGTACACCGCGGATTCAACTGGTGACGCCGAATCAATAACCCGTCACGTCAAATGGATCAAGCAACTCACTATCCCTCATGCTCAACTTTCCTCGGTAAGCGACCGAGACGGTCAAGTACTTTCCGTGCGAAGGATCTATGGCTGCGAGCAATGATCGCTTTTGGAACAGGGCGCTGGTGAGTTCGTGCACATTGGAGTTCTGAGTGTCCGTGTCAGCTCCAAGTACGGGATTTGTAGACATAAGACAGACTTGGTACGCTTTCGAAGCGGAAGCCACGAGAGGAGCGTATCCGACGGTGAAGAAATGCAGTCGCGGGAAGGGGACCATGTTGACGGCCAGTTTTCGTAGATCGGAGTTGAGGACACCGGGGCTGGGGACGGAGGTCAGTATGAGATACGGAAGGATATCTCAAGGCCTACAATCGCAGAGTAGCTAAGAGAAATGCATCAGTGCTAGTCGCTATAGGTGCCGGACAGGACTCACTCGTAAAACCGGCCATCACTTTGGCAATCAGTCCGTTCAAATCCGCATACGCCGGCTCTTTCAGCTTCAAGTCTCCCACGCAAATCTGGTAGAGGGCCTCGTTCTGAGCGGGCGATTTATATGTCAGCTTGGGCGACATAAGGGAACATCGCGCTCGACTGACATCGATACAACATGTTATATCCGAGTTCTCGACGAGGTTGTGGGTAGATAGGATGGCGTTGTAGGGCTCGACGACGGTCTCGGATACTTTAGGCGAAGGGAAGACGGAGAAGGTGGCGAGCATTCGGTCCGGGAACTCTTCCCTTATCTTGGAGAGCAGCAGAGCTCCCAATCCAGATCCCGTTCCTCCTCCCAGCGCTGATAATCCGTTTTTATTAGCACGGGCTTTCAAACGCAAGCAAAGACATACAATGTGTAAGCTGGAAACCTTGCAGCGAATCGGCGTTCTCAGCTTGGAGCCGCATGACATCCATGATTGGGTCGACAAGCTCGGCACCTGGAGAAGCGGTATCAGCTACGCCTCCAACACGAGCGACTGGCCCTCACCCTCGGTGTAGTATCCCTTTGCCCAATTGTTTCCCGCTCCGCTCTGGCCGTGGACAAAGGTGTCGGGTCGATAGAGGTTGGCCATTGGTCCCGATCGAATGAGGTCGAGCACGGCGGGTTCGAGATCAATCTGTATAGAACGAGGGACATATTTCTGGTTGGAGGCTTCGTCGAAGTACACCGAGACTGGAAGACCGTTGTAAGTGCACCGTCCCAGACTGAATCACGAAGAAGGGCAACTCACCCTTGTCCAATTGGTCTTGGTGGTTTCCGACATATTTACCGCTCACTGTCCCGACCCTTATTTAGCGCACAGTCCGCTTTCTCGCGGAAACGGATGTTTCTTCCCCATAGCCCGCTCCGAGAGCGGCACTCACAGTCGAGACCGTGTTCCTACAAGCAGATGCGGTGAGCAATCCATCCCTCCTGCCAAGTAGAGTAACGAATCTATCACTAACCTGGAGGATGTTGGTCCAGAAAGCTTGACCGATTTGATTTCCGGCTGAAACGTTCTTCCGTCAGTATTTCGTCCGTCGTCATAGCTGGCGCAGGAGGAGCAGCGTGCGAGCCGCATACGTCGGCCTTGCGACTGAAGCTTGCTTACCTTGACCGACTGAGGGGGAGGCGGCGTCTATCAGCCCGGTGCACATTCCTTCATTGAACGAGAGACATACCTGATACACTGATGATCTCTCTTCCCATTTTTCAATGATTACTCTATGCCAATGGTATCTGTAGAGTGGTATGGGAGAATAGCAGGACAGGTGGACTGTATGCTGCGAAAAGATGGAGCGATGAAGAGGGGTTTACAAAAACAACGGCTGCCTTGAGCGCTTCCCTCACGCGTCGAGCCGTGACGATAACTGTTGATAGGTTTGCCTCCGTAGGGGTTGAGTTGAGTCATGAAGCTTCCGACGGGCTGATGCACGGGAGCAAATTTCCATTCCAGGTACCGTTGCGCACGTGGCCCCAGCGCTCCATATGACGACTTCATTCATTGGCCAAGCGCAGCTTCATCGCGCGCGGCTCAAACTCTGTCGAAAACCTTGCTTTTGGCTTTTTATCTGACTGAAACGTACTCACACGTAACGACGCGGCGAGAGGACCATACACGATACTTGTAACTCAACAACGGCCTCGAAGAGGTGCCATTAGAAGATAGAAAACCGGTCCGGAATACGGTGTGAGTAGAGCGCTTGGCGATCTGATGTAATTAGCCTATCTGCGGCGATCTATTCCTTGCTGATCGACCTCATCAGATATTACACCTGCGGTTGGAACGCCGAGCCTGTACTCCAGAGTCACGACAGGGGAAACGACGTCACGACACAGAGGCACAGCCTCGCCAAAGCACGGACCTCTGGGAGAATAGATAAAAGGACCTCCCTTTCGACTGGTGTCCTTCAACCCCGTCAACACATACATCCACCTTGGCCCTCCTATTTCCATATCGCCCACTGACAATTAGTGATCAATCGCGTCACTTAAATTTCCGCCTGTCTGCCCACGATGCGTCATTCTCTCCTGCTAGGAACGATCTGTTCCTTTCTCTCCTTATCCTCCGCTACAACCCTCTCAACCGACAGGCAGCAAGCGGTCTTCAACATCATGGAAAAGGTCTCGACCATGTCGTCCGTCCCTCGATTTGACTGATCCGACGCTCGCTGATACCATTGGGTGCAGATGGGAGAACGGGACCAAGGCCGA
This sequence comes from Tremellales sp. Uapishka_1, assembly GCA_035521475.1. Classification (NCBI taxonomy): domain Eukaryota; kingdom Fungi; phylum Basidiomycota; class Tremellomycetes; order Tremellales; species Tremellales sp. Uapishka_1. Next base: position 3,208 of record JASZXS010000235.1, on the reverse strand, counting down.
AGCGATGATCGAGAAGGAATACTCGTATCTGTCTGTCTTCTCCACGTCAGACCCTTTTCCGCCCTCTGCCTCGTCGAAAAAGATCAAAGACCTCGTCGCGGTCGCTCAGACGACGCTGGAAAACCGGCCGGCCGGGAACGAGTCTAGCAGTCTACTGAGTGATGGCGCCGCCGGAGACCCGGCCTCGCTGGGGATTGCGGTCCTGATTGCCAACGCGAGCGAATCGGCTTCGACCCAAGTCAACGGCGTGACGTACGGCCAAGCTGCGTTATCCGAACTGAACTACCTGCTCTACGTTGTGCCGAAAGTAAGCCTCTCTTCTCCTCGCCCGGTTCTAGCTGACACGGACTAGTCATCCACAGGGGCCATCTCCCACCGCGCCGACCAAGTCCAGCTCTGGGCCGACTTTGTCTACATGGTACCTCCCTTCTTGGCGTACTACGGCGCCTTGACCGGCAATGCCACCCTGATGTCCTACGCGGCGAATCAAATCACGCTCTACCGTACAGCGTTGAAGCAATCCAACAATCTCTGGAACCACATTGCAGGCGGATCGGGCACGTCGGACCCCAATATCTGGTCCACGGGCAATGCCTGGGTCGTAGCGGGCATCACGCGTGTGATAGCGACTCTCCAGCACAGCGGGCAGGATATGAGTAGCGAGATCAGCCAGCTGCAGGGGTATGCAGAGGAGATTCTGACCGCCGCGGAGCCGTACATCGTGAGTTGGATGTTCAGCAAAATTATCGGACGACTGATATCGATCGGCGCAGACCGGGAACGGTCTACTGCGGAATTACATGATCGACAATACCTCGTTCGAAGATACCTCTTCGTCCGCCCTGTTTGCCGCCGCAGGACTGTAAGTACCAAATCCCGTGCTCAGTTCGCGTCTCTCGCATCGGTGTGGCTTGTGCTTCAAACGAGTTTGTTCCCTCCGCTGTCTCCAGGGGTTTGTTCTCCTTTCACAACATGGATGCTTCTATGATTGCCCATTTTCTACTCATCGCTTCGTCGGCTGTTCCCCTGGTTTACACTTCCGCCCGACTGTCATTCGACCTCTTCATCTCCTCCTCCATCCTTCTAGCTTTCTCCCTGCCTCGTCCTGCTTCCACCAAGCACCCTCGCTCCCTTCCTATTTCCCACTCTTGCTCTGTGTCTCTTTCCCTCTCCTTTGCCCTTTCCGCTCTCCCATCCTCGACCTCGACCTCGCCCACTGACCGCACCCGCAGCCGGATGTCCACGCTCAACCTTACCAACACCTACGTCCCCTTCTCGCTCACCCTCCTCGCCTCCGTCTCCTCCGCCGTCAACGAAACGGGCTACCTCTCCCAAGTCGTCGACCCCAACTCGTTCGACAAGCAGGGCACCGTGTCCCCCGAGGGTCAGAGCTTCGTCGTGCTTGCCTATGCGGCGTACAATGACTGGACGAAAGCAGGCAGTCAGGGCTCGACGGGGAGTAATCCGCTCGGTGTGGTATCGGCTGCTCTGGGCGCGCTGCGGCCCGTGGGGTGCGGTGCGGTGGCGTTCGTTCTGGCGGCTCTGGCATCGGTGTGGATATAGATAGATGGCGCTGCTCTTGTTGATTGTCAGTTTCATTGTCCGAGTATATAATCAAAAGTAAGGATGTATCGGAGTGTATCTAGTCGAACCGATTCTGCTTCCAGCGACTGACGCAGAACGACCCGCTGGTCACTCGGCAAAACACTTCTTCGTGGACCTATTCAAGACCGCAACCATGCGATCTGTCCCTTACTGGCTCGCGAACAGGCCATACATGATTATGGTATAAACAGGGATATACAATTACACTAAGGACAACCGACTCGACCCATGCTGGTATCTCCTCATCCTCCTCCCATCTCGCTCGCGAGCTCCCTCTCACATGCTACCTGTTCTCCTCCTTCTCACCCAGCCTCCCATCCCACTCCTTCCCCTCTCCCTCCACCGCCTCCTTAATCAGACACCGTCCAAAGGAGACGACATGCGCGACGGGCCCCACCATCCCAAGCTCGATCGGCCACGCAAAGCGTTCCGGGTGGTTCGGGTCGATACGCCTTGCCGACCCGAGCGAGTCCCCCGGCGCCGGGAGGGGTTCGTCCGATAGTTCCGAGTTGATGGCGTGCTCGTACGTCGCGGGGAAGCGGGTGCGCAGGAGACGGAGCGAGAGATGGTGCCGCGAGCTCAGGAGGTAGTTCTGCGCCCTGTACGACGTCGCCGTGGAGGAGGTGATGAGGGGCAGGAAATCGGGTGGGAAGGAATCGGACGATGCGGGGGACGGGCCGACGTTCGGCGGGGACGAGGTGGACGACCCCGACCCCGGAGAGGGGTTCGTGGTCGCTGCGACCGAGAGCTCGCGGCCGCGTCTGCCGAGGTGGATGAACTGCTCCGAGGACAGGTGGTAGCATATCACCGCTTCGATAAGGTACCTGTGCACATGGACCCAATGAGCATAACAACACGCGAACGAAGAGGACGCATCCTACATTAGCCCGATCATGCCCTTGGCAAGATCGCGGCGGCGGTCGTCGACGGCGTGTCGCATCTCGCTCTCCCAGCGAGTACGGACAAACGAGCGGAGCGATTCGCTCTCCGCATAGGGGAACGTACGGACCCGTCCGCCGGACTGCTCCTCGCAGAAGAAGGTGTAGAGGTACAGCAGGACCGAGTCGGTGAGGTAAACCGTGCCCAAGAGTTGGTCTTTTGGCAGAGACGCGAGAAGAGCCGGCGGAGCACTGGGGAATCCACAATGGGCGTCGCCGTGTCGTTTCGAAAGCGTCGCTCGGGCTCGGTAGCTAGGGAATGTTGTCAGTAGGGCTACACGAGAAGTGGATAGTGGACTCACCTCCGACCCAGTTCGGCCCACTGTTCCTTGGTCCAGCCGTCCTTCACATCCCGGCCCGAAGCAATCTCGTTCCGCAGTCCGCTCCGGCCGATTTTGAGGGACGCCGAATCAGGCGGTGATGGCGTCACGGCGGCCTTCGCCTTCTTTCTCGGCGAGTCCATCGACAAGCCCAAGCCCAAGCCTAAACCCACGCCCTCGGGTGATCGTTTACGTTTTGCTGACTGGGCATACTGCGAGAAAGTCTCGGGGGAGGGAGACGAGGTGGGAGTCTTGGGAGAGGGGAGGAATGTCGGCGGAAGGGACTCGGGAAGGGGAGCAGGGAGGGTCGAGAGGATCTGAGAGAGGGGAGGGATAAGTTAGAAA
>JASZXS010000234.1:0-24821 GCA_035521475.1 Tremellales sp. Uapishka_1 | reverse complement strand
CGCCAGTCCCAATCCGAATCGAGGCCTCACGTCTCTCGAATCCCTCTTCCTCCCCTCGGACCTGCTCTCCGAGGGCTCCCTCGAAGGGGGCAACCTCAAAGTCCGCTCGCCGCGGACGCCGCAACAACGACACTTTACCTTGAACGACAGCTACCCGTCTCCGTATCCTTCGCGCCTCCAGGTTGAGGACTGCGAAGCCACTCCACGAACGCCCAGAAACACCCTCTCCCCATTCACTCCCCGCCGACAGCTCTCCGAGAAATCACGCATCGCATCCCCTCCGTACCTCCCCACCAACGTCCCAACGACACCCCGACCGCTACCGAGTACGCTCCCGAAACCACTCCTGAGACTGCTTCTCCTCGCGTCTCTCCTGGCGTCGTCCATCTTGCTCCTCATCTTTGTTCCTGCCGCGCGTTTACCCAGTCTCAAAGCCGCCAGCGCGAGCCGCCGTCTCGCCCTCGCGCCCGATGGACGGGCGTATCTCGATATCGAGAACGCGGTCAACAGCTGGGCGGAAGCCAAGGACAGGGATTACAAACCCCCTCAGATCTTTGCCGATCGGATCAAGCGAGCCGCCATTCCCGCGCGAAAAGCTGCTCCTGTTGGTGAGTGGATCCGTTCACGTGTAAGCTTCAGAATCTCATGAAAGGCAGCTCCTCCTAAAGCCTCTCGACCCGCTACGCGGAGACGACCCCTTCCTCCGTCCCACGAGCTGCTCGCTCTCCAGTCCTACCTATTGGCGTCCCAATACTACATTCTTCCCCAAGACATCGACCCAGCGCAGCCGCTCGACGCAAATGCCATTCTGGGTGTGGGCGCCCACGAGCTAGGACCCATCGGAAGTGAAGCCGAGAAGGCGTGGTTGAAAGACCTCGAGCAGGAGCGAGAGATGGATGTCGTGGTCTGGTACGGTGGCGATGGGTGAGTTGTGGCTCACGGCCTCTCACTTCAGAGCTGACTTTTCCCCAGGGCCAGACAACCTCCTCATCAGCTACTCGATGTCCTCTCGTCGATCCACGGGTCGTCTCGTCGACCCACGACGATCCCATGCCACGCCCGACCCGATCGTGAATTGCTCAACTCTATCTTTGACCGGCTCTCGATCAATTTCCGACAGCACCCTATCGTTGTCATTGGCAACCAAATCTTTTCCGGGGACCTCGAAACCATTGAGGACCTGATGCTCAACGGTACCCTGCAAGCGATGTTGAGGGATATCGGATGGGTCAAGGACGCGGACAAGAGCGGACGAAAGCTGAAGCAAGCGACTTGGAAGAGGCGGGACTTGACGCAGTTGGAAGAGGCCTTGGAAGCTTAGTGCACTATTATGCTGGACATAGATCTCACTATCTACTTATGCACTTGTATCTCTTATTACGGGATACGAGCCGCCGTGTGCAGAGAGGCGAGTATAGGTGCGGGAAGAGAACGCATGGTGGGTTCAGATTGGCGCCATGGCTTGGTGGAGCGCTCGGCGAACATGGTGTAAGCCACCTCCGTCCTGCATTAGTGTCTCGTGGCAACCACATCAGCGCACTTGCCAGCACACTCATACTACCCTTTCCCGCATGACTCGTGTTTTGGACGCTATCATATAGATCCTAGGCGTCAGAGAGAACAGTGTTGTCGATATCAAGATTTCCCCCCTCCTGTGCTGCACGACGGTATACAGGACGAGTCAAGGCGACTGTCGGCCTTTTTTCTGTCAGTCGAATGATGTTTGTTGCACTGGTTGCCTAGGTTGGGGCGCGCAGCGACTAGAGCTATGATCTCCAGCTTTGCAAATGCCAGCAGTCTCTGCGAAACGATTGATGGCCATTGGTGGTCAGTCACTGTCGAAAGCCCCCGCCATGTGGAGATTCACAGGCTCGGTGAGAACTGTGCAGCGGTGTCCAAGTGGTGTATACTCCGGTGACTCACAGAACAGGACTGCCACCGCTGAAAGGACCCCGTGGTGCATTCCCCTCCGATATGACGTGTACAATTCGCCATCAAACGCGTTTCTCTTGCGAGCAATGATGGACGCGATTGTAACTTCTTTGGTTTCTAGTACGCTACACCTCTCAGGACCAAAGAAAGCAAAAGAGTGAAAGCTCAATATGTCGACGGTCACATTTGATAATAGTGAGCGACCATTGTGCGAGCGGGAAGATCATAACCTCCTTTTGCTAGTCTTCCTCGGGGATGCTATCGAGACAGGAAGTAAGTGTGACCGAAAATTGGTCTGGCGGGGTGGGAGCTGATCCCACCACTTAGAGCTGAGATTTAACGCTGCTGGTTTCGGATGGAAGGCCGAGGGAGGAGAGCCTACGACGTTCAACGGCAGCGATGTGAGGAGCGCAACCTGGTTTAGGTGAGTCTTCCTCTACATCCCCTGCCCCCGAAGGCCAGCTCTCCCTACTGTATCGTACCCATCTGGCCCATTCTTGGATTTCTGTCCTCGCCTCTCCATCTGAATGGAATCCGATGGCTATGATGCTGTGCTGACCTTCGCCTTAGAGTCGGCAGGAATTTCCGCCTGAGTCTCGCAATGAAGCTGAAGGATAAGGCTCGAGTCACCCTGGAAGGGTTTCGACGAGATGTACGTCGACTGCCTAACTGTGCTCTGCATGAGGACGATGGCTGATTCACGTTCTCATAGGATCACGAAAAGTTGCGCAGAACACTGGACGAGTTCTTCAATGTCAAACTTGAGACTAAGGATACAAGTCTGAAAGGTTGGAATTGGGGGAAAGCTGTCGTCCAGAGTGAGTCGAGCTACGTTTACGTGCTCTCGATGGATAGTCATGTTGATGCCTCTTCTTCCTAGACCAGGACGTGGCATTCCAAGTGCAACACAAGACCGCATTCGAGCTTCCGCTATCTGCCATCGCAAACACCAATATCGCCGCAAAGAACGAAGTCGCTCTGGAGTTTAATGCTCCCGCTACGAGTTCTAAATCTCGGGACCTCGACGAATTGGTCGAGATGCGATTCTACGTTCCTGGAAAGAGTATGAAGCGCATGGGAAGCGAGGCTGGTAGTGGGGACGAGGAAACCGATTTGGACGAAGAGGGCAATGAGATCAGCGCAGCGGAAGCAATGCACAAGCTCATCCAAGAAAAGGCGGATATAGGAGCTGTCTCTGGGAACAGTGTCGTGATCTTTGAAGATGTCCTGGTCCTGACACCGAGGTGGGAGTCTTCATTTCGATCCGCGGAATGGGACTGATTCAAGTAGAGGTCGATTCTCCTTTGAGTTCTTCGAAGACTCCATACGGCTTCTCGGGAAAAGTACCGATTACCGGATATTATTCAACTCGATCGACAAGATCTTCCTTCTTCCCAAGCTGGACGACCTTCATGTGCAATTGGTTCTCGGATTGAATCCCAACAATGCGATTCGACAAGGCGCGACGAGGTATCCTTTCCTCGTAGCCCAGTGGCCCAAAGATGAGGAGGTAGATGCGGAACTGAATCTGTCAGAGTAAGCCACCCCAAGTCCCCCATCACAGATACACGCTGATCCTGTTCGTAGGGAGGAGATTGCGAAATACCCCGATCTGCAAAAGAAATACGAAGCGCCGACATTCCAGGTCGTTTCGAGAGTTTTGAAGTCGATGACGGGGAAGAAAGTGACTCCGCCTGGAAGTTTCAGAAAGTGAGTCACCGATGCTGTATCTCGACTAACGAGCCTAGTTCACAGGGCCTCAATGGGATCAAGGCCAATGTCAAAGCAATCCAAGGGGAACTGTACTTCTTGGAGAAGGGGCTAATCTTCATTGCGAAGCAACCCATTTATGTCGAATTTTCGAAGACCGAAAGCATTTCGTTCTCCCGGTATGTTTCTCAACTTATTGCTAACGCATGAGGCTGACTGTTCTCAGTGTGGGAGGTGGAATCGCGCTGGCCAAGACCTTCGATATGAGAGTCGTCTCCAAAACCGAACCCAACGACCATGTCTTCAGCGCCATCAGCAAAGAAGAAAACGAACCCATTAGCAATTTCCTCCAGCTGAAGAACGTTCGACTGAAGAACGAGATGGAAGAGGTTATGGATGTGGATCCCATCAGCGACGACGACGAGGACGACGACATGGACAGCATCCATTCCGAGGAAGACACCAAAAGCAAAAAGAAAGACAAGGGGAAGAGCGGGGCCCAGAAATCCGCAGACGACGATGATTCGGAGTCCGGTGAGTCTTTATTGCATCGTCCTGCGGGGAGGAATGCTGATGGACGATTTGCAGAGGACGAAGATTTCGCTAGCGAATCTTCTGACGGCGGATCGCCTAGCGAGTCGGATTCGGATGCGGCGTCGGATGCGGATAGTGTCGCTTCTGATCCGATGATGGAGGAGTTGAAGAGGAAGCAGGCGGCCAAGAAGAAGAAGAAGAATCAGGACGCCAGTACCGACGACGAGGATAAGCCGAAGAAGAAGAAGGCGAAGCAGGATGACTAGGGTACGCAGTTTGTAATATAATTGTACCATGTCATCCGGTAAAGATCGACGGCGCTTGCATCTATAGCCACCGAGTATTGCCGGATGAACCACCATCCAAGATTCGTAGAACATCAAGCCTGCGCGCCCATGGGCCGTCAGAGGGGGCTGCCAACTTGTATGATGCATAGGCAAAACTGGTCCTCTGCAAGCTGAATGACGTGCAGAAGTTCAACACGACCTGCTGCTTTGCAGACCTTATGAAAACAGAAATTCCCATCAAATACTATACATATGCCTATACGTTAAGCCAGCTCGTAATCCATCTTCCCCTCTTGATCCCCACCATGTCCTTATTCCCCATCCATCATTATCGCCATGAACTCGTTTTCGTTGATTTCGCCATCTTGATCCAGATCAAACTCCTCGATCATGGCTTGTCTGCAGAGTCCGGACGTCAGAGCCTCTTCTCCTGCTGAAGCAGGACAAGACAAGAAACGCACAGCTCTTCTTCGCCCAGATTCTCCCCTAACTCCCTCGCGACCCTCTTGAGATTCTTGAGCGATATCTTGCCCGTATGATCATCGTCGAATAGCGCAAAAGCACGCTTCAGATCCGTCGCAGGATCGCGCGCCAGTATCCTCTCGCTCACTATTCCCCAAACCTTCAGCTCCCCTTTCCTTCTCCAAGTGTATCCGAAGAAAGCATACTGATTCGCTCGAAATCCTTCCATTCCATCAACCCTTCCTGCGTCCTGTCGTTTTCCCGTAACACCTTCAGCACTTCGACTTTCTTGAGGTCGAAGCCCAGCGCCCGCATCGCTACGCGCAGCTCGTGGAAATCGATAAAACCGTCCTTGTCGGTATCGAACAGGTCGAACGCCTCGCGAATCTCCATCTTCTGATCGTCCGTCAGCACGCGCGACGGCGCAGAGGACGTCGCGGCCGTCGTCGTTGTCGTCGGACGTCGTTTGGGCTTGTTTGGGTTGGCATAGAGGGACGACATGGCCGTGACTGTAGCTTAGGTGGGGTAATGTCGATCAATATAGAAGGAGCTGTCGGACGCGACCCGACGCGTGGTCAAAGAAAGTCAGAGATGACTGATTACGTAAGCGGTTTTTCAATCGCCCTCCACTCTCGAGGTCCACCACTGCCGCTAAAGCTTGTCTTTGATTCTGCACCAGGACCGGTCTTACGCGTCCTCGATGGAGCACCAAGATGACGATCGAGGCTCGACCCGGACGACAAGCTCACTGGTGAGGAGAGTTCAATCGTGGATCAACGGTGGCAGTCGATTCAGCAATTTGGAGTTCCGGGCACGTCCCGCTGCTCTGGGCAGACCTCGTTCCACCGTTCCCCGCAACCCTTTCTTCCCGGGAGAACACTTCAGACCTGGCAGGGATTGTGATACAAAGGGGGGGAATGGCGAAACGACGCCAGCATTTGTGCCCCTCCATGTGAAGATGCCGGGGCAAATGGCTTTGCGTAGCTATGAACCGGGGGAAGCGACGAACGTTGGCCTCGAAAACAGTGTGAGCTCTGCGTTGCCCTCGGAGGAGTAGCACAGTGCTAATGTGAGCTGGCAGTATGAAGGCATGGATTATAGCGATGATCCACACCAAAGGGAGTCGAGAACGTCTTCCTTTCTGGTGCTTCTCGCCACCTCTCCCGAGGCCGATGAACCCCAGTCTCGGTCTCCCGGTATGATCGCCCAGACTGGATCGAACGATGACAGCACTCCTACTTTTGGGGACCCCCACACCCCCAGCTCCTCTCAATCCTACCCCTCCTTTGTCGGCGATCGAACGGACGACAGTACCGGACCGAGAGCAATCCTTCGTGCTCGCCGTTTTCGCGTTCCTCCCAACACACCTGAAAGCCCTCGAGCGAGTCTCTCAGATCGGAGCTCCCATCAACTGGATACCCGTTTCCATGATACCGAACTGTCCAACAGTGCGGAGCCGTCGACCTTCCCACTGAGCTCGCGCAAACACATTCCAAATTGGTACAAGCGATCACTCCCTTCTTCCGAAATCATCAACGAGTCCCCGACGCCTTGGCGACCCCGTCCTCTTACCCCTCCACACTCTCCATCCGATTCCTTCTTCACGCCCCAATACTCATATCTTTCCCCACCTTCCACAACGCTTCGTTCCCCACTTTCAGTTGAGGACTACAGGTTGACCTTCCCTCATCCGAGCCCACCTCCGCAAGCGCCATCTCTAATGCCCAACCACCTCTGGACCGGAAGACACGATAAAGGACCCGAGCGTGTGCTTCCAGGGGACTACTCTGCGTTGGACGCTCTGTGGGAGTACGGAAGTGAGACGTCCTCTCTCGGAGATAATTGGATCCGATGGGAAGACGTCATCGACTTCTCCGTGCTACCTCCCAGAGACGAGTTGCCTCCTCCTACTCCGCACCAGCGAAAGGAAATCATGGAATTGATAGACCGGGAGATCAGACGTCCCCCCAAAAACGCGAGGTGAAATAGGAGTTCCACGTAGATAGGTGAGTCACCAGCGCGATCCGTTCTCATCGAGCTGATGTCTGTACAAGTCGCGCTACGGTCTCCTACGTTGTCTATTGTAGTTTTCTTACCATGTCATTCATTCTGCCTCGACTGTTCTGTCAGCGCGTGCTCCATCCGGCATGCCTTGAGATGTATTGCCGATATCACCGACTGCACCCATTGCCGCTTGTCCGGCTATTGAATACCGGTGCCCCTTTTCTGGCTCCATTCCTCTGTTTATAAGTCATCACCGAACGACTGGACGTCAACGTAGACTCCCTATACAACCTCCCACGAACTCACTCCTGTGATCAGCCTACTCATTAAGTCCAGTCACATCTCCACATACCACCTCGAGCTGCGTCGATGGTCTCTAGAATACTTTCCAGAGGTTCCTCCAGTCTGCGCAAACCTCTGTCATCTGTCCTAGCTCCTGCAGAAGTGAGTCGATCTGCGCTATAATAGATTCAGGCATAGCTCATGTCTCCCGCAGTCTTCCAATATGCCCACCGCTGTCGCACCTTCTCGACATATGGCTTCCACAGCCGCTACAAAGTCTGCGAAACCCCTCTACGCGTCCCAATCTACTATCCCTCATCTGCCGATCCCCACTCTCTCGTCCACGCTGCACAAATACCAAGAGACTCTCGTACCAATCCTCACCAGTGCCGAACTCGCAGAGTCCAAAAAGGCCATCCAGTCGTTCCTCTCATCGCCGCTCTCGGAAACCCTGCAGAAGAGACTACAAGAGCGGGCAGCGTCAAAGGACAGCTGGCTCTCGGAATGGTGGAATGAGACCGCTTACATGGGGTACAGAGGACGGATCATCCCAAATGTCAGCTACTTTTATATCCACAAGCGGGGCCTCGGCAAGGGTCAGAGCCAGGAAGATCGTGCGGCAGAATTGATCAGAGGGGTCGTCGAGTTTAAGAAACTCGTCGATGGGTACGTGAATGGCTGTACTTGGAAAAACAGGGTCCTGATGGATGGTGCAGGGAGATCCTCGAACCGGAGAAAGTAAAGGGTCAACCCCTGTGTATGGCGTCCTATCGATACCTGTTCGTTCTCTTTTCGGGGATTGTAAGGCTGATATTGACGTCCACATGGCAGATTCAATGCGACTAGAGTTCCTACTTCGCCAGCCGATACACCGTTGGCCTACCCATCGGACCTACATCACATCGTTGTTCTGAGGAACAACCGATATTTCAAGGTCGACACGAAAGGGAGAGGAAAGAAGGAGCTGGCGGATGCCTTCAAGCAGATCAAGAAGATCGCCAATGAAAAGGAAGGACCCGCTGTGGGCGTCCTGACGGCCGAAGACCGTGATGTCTGGACCGCGGTACGTATCTCACTGATCGGTGTTTCGTCATACTTACAGATAACAGGCTCGAAGACGCATCCTTGGCGTTTCCTCCACTAATGTGGCCACAGTGCAAGCAATCGAATCCGCAATCCTCCTCGTTTGTCTGGATGACGGACCCCCTCCGACCACGGACGACGGTCGAGCATGGTCCTTTTGGGCTGGCGGTTACGATAGATCCCCAAAAGGAAAGGGTAGAAACAGGTGGTTCGATAAACACGAGTTCATCGTCGATGAGAGTGGAGAGTCTGGGTTCAACGGCGAGCGTAGGTTGACTCAGGATCGCTTTCCTTCTTCGAAGCTGATTATATCCATAGACTCTCTGTTGGACGGTACACCCACCCTTAGGATGAACGAGTTTGTCCTGGCCGGTGTGGACAAGGGGGTCATTCCCTTAGAACTGCCTGAAGGCGAGAAGTCGACAACCCCTATGCCCGCGCCAGAAGAACTTAACTTTGAACTGGATGGTCATCTCCGGGAACTGATAAAGAAGTCCCAGGATGGGTTTGCGGAGGAGATTGGATTACAGGACCTCAAGGTGAGCTTCTCGATAACGTTACTTATTTTATAAGACTGAAGGATGATGCGAAAAAGATGGTCCACTTTACCGACTACGGAAAGAATCTGATGAAGACCAACAAGGCCTCTCCCGACGCCTGGGTCCAGATGGTCATGCAGCTCGCCTTCTTCCGCTTGTTCTCCCGACCAGGGGTGACGTACGAATCGTGCCAGACCCGAAAATTCCTGCTCGGTCGAACCGAGGTCATCCGGTCTGTTTCGTCGGAAGCCAAGACTTTCTGCGAAGCGATGGTGGATCCCCAAGCGTCCGATAAGGCAAGGGAGGAGAAGTTCCGAAAGGCCGTTTCGAGGCATATTCAGTACAGTGTGTGGGCCGCGGACGCGCAGGGCGTCGATCGTCATCTTTTTGGCTTGAAGAAGCTGTTGAGAAAGGAGGAAGAGGTGCCCGCGCTCTTTAGCGACAAGGGGTTCAGCAAGAGCAACCACTGGGAGATGAGCACGAGTCAGCTCGGAAGCAAATACATGGACGGGTGGGGATACGGGGAAGGTGGGTTCTTGGAGCGGCAACTCCAAGAGGCAGGAACTGATGGTGGCCGATAGTCGTGCCCGATGGTTATGGGCTGTCGTACTCGATCGACGACGATTCCATCCGATGGTGCGTGACGACCATGAACAACGATGCGGAGAAGTTTGGAGCGGCGTTGCAGAGTGCGGCGGATGAACTGAGGCAAATGCTGGAGAGAAGTAGCCAGGCTTAAGGAGCGAAATAGACCGTAGAATTACACATGCAGTAATGTGAAGGTCGGTACGTTGATCTACATCTTGTTACAGGGGGTTACGAGTTGTTACAGGGGGTTACGGAAATGACATTGTTCTTTACAGATTGTCGATGTCCGCTACTAACTTCTATCTCGATACAGATTGTCCCTGGCCGAGACTATTTACTTCCTCGATGCGGGCGCGCCGTAAGCGTTCTCGTAGAAGACCTTGGAACACCATCGTCAGTTGCTAGCGCGTCTCGGTGGGGATTCGGAGGACGCACTTGGTTTGCGTCATTGGCAGTACATTCCCATGTTTGCAGACTCTTGTAGCTGCTGTAAGGATTTCGATTGATGACTGTGGAGCTCGCCACTACGTCGAGGCAGAGGTCTGGAGGAAGAACCGTCATCATGCAATCCGGTTGCCCAGGAGCACCGACTTACTGGTACCAACGATCTGCAGCTTGTCGTTTGCATGTGTCCACGAGGTCGCGGAAGCACAGTCGGTGATGTCGATCGGTGACCCGTTGCTGGGATCTGTTCCGGCCGAGAGACAGAAAGACGAATTTTCCAGCTGGACTCGATTGCTAGTGATGTTCCACATGGCCAGGCTGGCAAAACTGGTGCCGTCGGGAACGCAGTACGAGCTGTAGGAGGGATCGTGCTCAGCGCCGAAGGGGCGAGATTGGGTGGTCGGGGATACTCACATCGCCACAATGGTGTTGTCGCCCGCGAAGCCGTTCTGGACGGTCACGCAGAGGTCGTTTCGATCTTTCGCTGTAAGCCAAGTGGGGCATTAGGGACGTGCAATGTGATTGTAAGCACAGAATTTGGCTCACGATGGATCCGGTGTCCGGGAACTGAAGCCGAATCGGGAACAGGGGAGCCGGTAGGAGGGACATAGTCGCTGGTGGTGGACCCCCTGGCAGAGATAGTAGTCGTAGCACTCGGGGAGGAAGTAGGTGCAGCGCTGGCGGTGGAAGTTGACGGACCCAAGATGGTGGTGGAGCTGCCGACATCGTAGAGGAACCATACTGGCGGCGTATGATTAGAGTGAAGGAGCGGTGTGGGGCAGAGAGTCTACTCACCCTGGTTGGTGTCTTCCGGTGTGCATTGGTAGGTCTGGGGCCCGCTAACCGACTCGTCTAGGCATTGGGTTCCGCCCGTGATGGCGATCCGATTGTCGCCGGTAAAGAACCAAGTCTGCTGGGAGACGCCGGAGGAGGTGTAAAGCTATCGAGACGTCCGCGTTGGACCTTGCTCCATGCAAAAGAGGGAGGTCGCTCACATGAAGATCCTGGTTGTTGGCCGGGGTGGTACCGGCGTCCAACGCATACGAGGTTCCGTGGAGGAGGATCGAGCCGGATCCGTAGTCAATGTCCCAGGTCGCCGAGTCGGCAACGCACGCCTCGGAGATGACAACGGTCCCATCTCCGTAATCGCTGCCCGGAAGGGCGAGGCAGCGATTGTCTCTGAAGGATCTGATCTGCACCCCGGTGTAGCGCTTCCGGATGGGCGACGCGAGGGCCAGAGCAGGGAGTAGAGCGATAACCGAGGTAAGGAGCATCTTAGAGAGTTATTCGGTGTTATTATGATGATCTAGGAGTAATGTATAGGAAGGCAGGAGATGGGGGATGTTGGTGGAATGGTCATGGATATATATCGCTCACTTCATTCGGCCTCGGGCACGGAGTAGGCCTCCTTTGACGGAGCTGTGTGTCTCGTAGGCGATAGCGGTGTATCAGAGATGACGAGGTGAGCGCACATCTCGCCGTCCCGCGACTTCCTATTCCCGGCAATGGACTCGAAAGAAAGCGCTCAAGCGGTCAGGTTGGCCGACAGGAGGCGGCATCGGGGACAAATTGGCACTGCCTCCCGCTCACACCGTCGGAGACCGCAGGACATCGGGCGGATACCTCGGCGCTCTGCGTGCGGGACGACACAGGACGATTGAGAACACCGCGTGGTTATCTGCTACTACCACTACGGTAAGGTGGCAAGTAGATATAAGACTCGCAGTTGACACTTAGCACAACCGGAGAGCAGATGGTCGACCCACCTCTAGCTGAGTCCAGCGACTCCGATCCAGGAGCCATGTCTTGTCCTCCGCTCCCCATGGGAAGGAGTATGTACCGCTTTCAGCAGAGCGACACACCGAGACGAGTTCTCTCGATTCGACCAAAAGCGTCGAGTAGTCACCGGGACGATCCAAGGCGGACCTTGTGTCTCAGCTTTGCTACAGCCGATTGTATCCAGGATCTGGTGAGCATGGGCGCAAAGTCGAAAGCTTGGACTCATGGCGCTTCTGCGGTCGTTGAGTGCTCCGAGGGCGGCATCATTGAACTTTTTGAGGGGAGCTTAGTGCAACTCGACACACAGTGTTCACACAGTGGCTTTTGGGTGGTGCGCATCGCCATATCGCCCGTGATTTTGGTGGGTGCTTTCACTTGCAACGCATCAATTCGCTGACCTTGTCGTCGGTGGGGAAAGACTCACGGCTACTCTAGAATCTGGTCAGTACAGCGCGACCGTTCTGAGCTATCGCCTCTCTTGAGCAAAACTTTGCCTCAACGCATTGATTGTCTTCCCATATTCCGATAAGCGAGTGTCAAACACGTACACACGGCTCGCTAAGCAAGACCATGAGGACTGGGACCGGACTCGCGCTCCAGATTCGGTGTCCACGGATTGTATTCATCATGCATAATTGCGAGAACGGATTTGTTTCTCGAGACCCCTGAGTTTCCACCCCTAGATCGATATGACGACTTTGGAATCGCCAGCCTTTTAGTCAGTCTTTTTCGTTTGGGTCCTGGACTCTTACCACCATAATCACCGGTATTTCATTGCAAGATACATAGACAAATAGACGCAATGGTCGCCAAGCAAGTCGTTACGCATAGTCCAGGTGAGTAGCTTGATAAGGGCTATGACGTCACGCTGAGAGGTCGACCAAGGCTACACCTTGTCTGATCTGAAGACTGGCGAGAATGGCATCCAAGCAAATCTTTCCCTCTCAGGTGCCCCGACCAACATTTATGGGAAAGATATCAAGGATCTGATTCTCGAGGTGGAATACCAGTCATCAGACCGTACGTCATCACTGGTTTCCTCCTCGCTTTCGGGCTCAACTTTTCCCCACCAGGCATCCATGTCCACATCTACGATGCGTCCAAGCAACAATACCAGATTCCCCAAGCGATCTTTCCTCGTCCGCCAACGGATCCATCCGCCAAGCCGTCCCTGGAGTTTCATCAACAGCCGTCCCCCTTTGCATTCTGGATCACGCGTTCCACAGGCGAAATCATTTTCGATACGCGACCAACGGGTATCCCGACCTACGACGCACCTCTGACGCTGAACAAGAAGGAAATTCGCGACACGACTCTGCACTCGTACCCTCTGGTCTTCCAGGACCAATACCTTCAATTGGCAACCTCCTTGCCGAAGGATGCCAATATCTATGGCCTGGGAGAAGTCGTCTCGTCCTCGGGGTTGAGGCGAGATAACGAGGGGACTGTCCAAACTTACTGGAACCGTGACGCGGGAGATCCATCGGACGAGAATCTCTACGGAACGCATGCGTTCTACATGGAGACTCGGTGGAACAAGACGACCTCGTCGTCTGCGTCTCACGGTGTATTTCTGTTAAACTCGCACGGAATGGATGTGGTCCTTCGGCCTGGTGTCCTGGAGTACCGCGCGCTCGGAGGCACGCTCGACTTCTACTTCGTCGCTGGAACATCGCCCAAGGAAGTCATCAAGCAGTACTCTGAAGTCGTTGGCCGACCTACCAAACTTCCCTACTGGGCATTCGGATTCCATCTCCTCAGATGGGGATGGAAGGATATCGAGGCCACGAAGGAGGTTGTAGAGAAGATGGAAAAGGCAAAGATCCCATTGGAGACGATCTGGAACGACTTGGACTACATGTTCAAGTACAGGAATTTCACGCTCAACGACGTCTATCCGTATGTGATTCCTCCGTCTGCCTTGCATTGCTTACATTTCGAACGACTATCCAGGAAAGAGAAGTTCAAGGAGTTCACGAACTGGCTACACGCTCGAAACCAACACTACATCCCAATTGTTGATGCCGCGATAGCATTGACCGCGAAGGAAGACAAATACGACACCTATGATAGGGGACACAAACTGGGCGTCTTTGTCAAAGATGAAGATGGGGATGAGTTTGTCGGTAAAGTTTGGCCAGGGTTTGTATTCTCAAGCTTTCAGTGCAATCAGGTTCTCATTTCACCATCGTAGATCGACCGTTTTCCCCGACTGGACCGCCGAACACACGTATCAATGGTGGAAAGACAATTTCGACCATTTCAAATCACTCGTGGATTATGATGGCATCTGGCTAGACATGAACGAGCCGGCCTCGTTCGATTCGGGAACGGCGGACGCTGAAGTGCAAGGTAGTGCATCGCACGTTGCCGAGGATGATGGCAAGAGCAAGGTCCCGCAGCCCAAGCAAGATTCTGAGCAAGAAAGGAGTCTGCTCGATGATCCGCCATATGCCGTAGGTCGGACTGGAGCACAGACTATCGGCGTGTGCCACTAACCTTTCTCCAGATCCACAACCACTTCAAAACCCTAAGAACCAATACCATGGCTCCGAAAGCTCGAAATGCGGACGGATCGAGGCATTACAACACCCACAACATTTACGGGCATGAGTGAGTTGTCATATTCCTTTATGCAGCTAATAATGGTAACGCTGATTCTGATAAGGGAGAACCTGATGACATCGAAAGTGTTGCTGGAGCAGAATCCCGACAAGAGACCGTTCATCCTTTCAAGGAGTACGTTTGCTGGATCAGGAACTGGTACGTTTCTCGGTTACGTTCGCCGTGGCGGATGGTATTGATACTTCTGGCTCTCATAGTCGTAGCTCATTGGTGAGTTCAATCTCTCCCACATCCCTCCCCCGTTATCTTTCCTGACTTGTATCTAAGGCTGGGCGACAACAGAAGTACCTGGCAATCCATGCGGGAGTCCATTCAAGGTGTTCTTCAGTTCCAGATGTTCCAAGTGAGCAACCCCCGCCTTTTCGCCATGCTCCGGCAAGCTGACAGCGGTGAAAGATCCCCATGGTTGGGCCAGATACTGGTGGTTTCGTTGGCGATTCCACGGAAGAGCTGTGCAATCGATGGATGCAGTTGTCGTCTTTCTACCCATTCTTCCGAAACCATAACGTGATCGAGTGAGTCACTGATTATCCCAATACTCACAGCAATATCGCTGATACGCTACCAGAACGCCAAGTCAGGAACCGTACGTCTGGAAATCTGTCACGGAAGCCAGCATAAAGAGTATCAATATCCGATACCAACTGCTGCCTCTTTGGGAAACACTTTTTGCCCAAGCGAGCAAAGACGGAACGTGAGTCCTGGTGGTGCGTAAGCCGATCCAGTACTCATGTCTGCTACTAAGACCGCCATTGCGACCCCTGTTCCATGAGTTTGATGACCCCTCGCTGTTCGATGTCGATGCGCAGTTTCTTGTGGGATCTTCCCTCTTGATCACTCCGGTTCTACACGAGGGAAAGACGTCCGTCGAAGGAGTATTCCCATCGACAAATGGCACGAAATGGGTAGATTGGTTCACTCATAAGGTGTGTCGAATTCTGTCTAACTTTTTCCATCATCATAACTGACGGAAACTTACAGGTCATTGAGGTGGATACAAACGACAAGGCCACTTTGGAGACTCCATTGGGGCACATCAACATTCACACCCGATCCGGAAGTGTGCTGCTCATCTACAATGAGCCCAAGTACACCTTGGAGGAGACTAGAAAGGGCAGCTACGGACTGGTCATTACCTTGGACGATAAGGGTACCGCTCAGGGAGAAGTGATCTTGGACGACGGGATCAGTGTCAACTGTGGGTTCCTCTTGTCATCAGTAAGAGCGTCGCTGAGCAAGAGCCGACTCAAGCAAAGGAACGGGTGACCCAATTCAGTGTTTCCGACAACAAACTCTCGATCACGTCAAATGGCAAATTTGAGGTCCATAATCTGATCGAGAACATCACTATTTTGGGTCTGAGCGAGAATGCTGGAGACGCCAAGCTCAAGAACGTAGACGCGGAGTACGTCTACGACGCTACGATCGCGAAGCTGGAGATCAGCAAGCTGGCTCTGCGGGTCGATAGCGAGACCTCGGTCGAATGGTGATGTGTGCCAGTCGAAGATGCCTGCGTAGGTTGCGAGCTAGATTAGACCATGTCTATGCATACACCAATAGAGTAAGATTATAGTATGAGAAACCCGGCGTGGACAGGTCGCTAGTTTGTCTAGTTTGTCCAGCTCAAGGTGATCGTAATGGCGACCGACCGAACTTGAAGAGTTTATTCCTGCACTCCTTCCCTCCAGATTATGCCCTCGGGCGATACTATGCCGTCTAACCTGAAGTCGAGCTCGGTAGTAGGCACCGAATCCGCTCGCAGTATCTGAGGAGAGAGAGCCAATGCCACTGCGAACGGGGTGAGCTCGCTGCGATAAAGGTAGACGGAAGCTCCAATCTACCTAACAAAGGTGGTGTATGTGTCACTGTGTAAGACGCCAAAAAGCGATCGTAGAAGGCTTTCCCCCTCCCCAACTAAGCAGGGACATAGATAAGAGGGCGACCACTCCGTCTCAAATCGAAAGATCGACCTACTCGATTGCAATCGCGATCGAAAGCAACGCCAGGTATCAGTATCAGGTCAAGAGGTTGGATTCCCCAATCCATGGCTGCTGGACGTCAGAAAAGTATTGGGCAAAGCGGACCTGGACGTACCGTCTTCTCTCGCTTCGCCATTGGCATCGCGCCTGGTGGGGCTCGGGTCCAGGATACCCCATTTATCGAGGGGACAGGCCTCAAGATCTGCAGTGGAGTGCAGGCGGAGCATGCGCATCTCAGAGTTCTCCCCCTCGGGAATGTATGGCGTGAACAATCTGATCCCTGTGTATCGCCATATCAGCCATCAGAGTCGAGCTCTGGTAGATGGCAGAGACGCTCACCGCGCTGCAGGATATCTGAGACAATATGGTTGGTCCGCAGTTCGCCCTTGCCCATACTCAGGTAGCATCCGATGCTCTTGGCTTCGCGAAAGAACTTTTCCTTGAAAAGGATTTGGGCGACCTGGATTGCTGGTGATGCTCAGTCTCATGCACCTTTCTATCGGATGAAGACGGGACTTACATTGAGCTTCGATGTCGGCTTCCGACATACTTTTCAGCGTCCTCAGCATGCTTTTTCTGAGAGACGCCTTGAGGGTGTACGGGGTGACCAGAGCCATGGGTGACGATGGTGATATTGGTAATGTCGGGAGGGGCTGAACACGAAGACTTGCAGTACGGGAAGAAGGGGACGCCTCGGCGCAATAATTGTCGCACTGAATAGTGATCTTTGCGACACCTCCACAGCCTCGATAGAGACCGCTACACTGACGCTAGGCTGTATGAATTGCTCTTATCTTCCCTGTCTTTATGAGAGGACAGGTGATCGACAATCTAAAGTGGGGGGATGGAAACCTAGATTCAGATCCCAACTTTTGGAAGCCATACCTCTATGCATGTTCATCGCAGACAACTTGCCACTCTGTCTCACATCGAACTCACTCAAAGATCAAGATCGTGTGCGAGGTCTCGGCGCTTGGAAACACGGTAAAACACAAAGTGATCGTTGCCTTGGGCATCAACTCAGCCCCATCGCCCAACTTTTCGTTGGCCACACGAGTTGATTCAACATCGTATTCGCAGTGCCTCTGAAGATCCAGCATGATGCCGCCCCCGCTGCCTCGTACTCTTATTCTTGACTACTATGATTCTTGTGAGCTTTGACCCCAACAAACGTCTCGACGAGGGCTCACTTCAAAGTGCAGACACCAATAATCTCCTAACGCTCTTCACAAGGCTCTACTCGGATGCAGAAGTGCTGAAGAAGGTCGTCGTTGTCAAAGCCGATCACTATACCTGGTAAGCTATCGAACGCGATTCATAAGATTCGTTGAATAGCTTACTAGTCCCCCACAGGGAAGACTTCAAAAGGCTTGTCCTACCCAACATTGACTGTGTCATTCTGTCCCCTGGACCGGGAAGGCCTGACAACCCATCGGTGAGTACCATTAACCACCCTGTCCATGATATCGTCTCCTGACCGTACAACAGGATATCAGTTTCGCCCTGGATCTCCTGCAACTCCATCCTCTCCCGATCTTAGGTGTATGTCTAGGCCACCAAGCAATCGGAGTCGCATTTGGAGCAAAGGTACGTCGTGCCCGTCTCCAGGATATATCACTAACTCGTGCAAAACAGATCATAAACACTCCTCGCATCACACATGGTCATGTCATTCCTGTCCGACCTACCCAGCCGCTTTCTGGCGTCTTCGCTTCGAAGATCTGGAAGTCCCAATCTGCAGAAAAAACCTTCGAGGTCGTCGTTTACAACAGTCTGACCGTGGACCCTAGCAGTAAGTCTCATCGAGAATCATGGACACCATGCTGATCAGCTCGGCAGCTATTCCTGACGAGCTGGTTGTAACCGCTGTCTCGGCACCTACGCCAGCAGAAAAACAGACCATACAAGGACTGAGACATCGCGATCATCCGATATGGGGAGTCCAGTACCATCCAGAGGTAAGTGGTCACTTCTTGCAGCGAGCAACACAAAAGCTGATATTTCATCGCAGTCGATATCATCAACCCACGGTTGTGCGCTTCTCCACTCGTTCTTGGACGAAGTCCATCTGCATCATAAAACACCATCCTGCTATCCTCCTCTCAAAGATTTCATCACGGCCTCCTGTGCTTATCGCATCCTATCAAGTGGGTCAGGTAGGAATACCCCACGGCACTCTTTGAGCAGGACCAACTCCCAGCTCCCGCTGAGCAACTCGCATCTCCCTACGCCGCCAATCACTCCATCATCCTCTTTATCCAGTACTGTCGCCAATAGCAATACTCCTCTGAAGTTGATGGAGAAGAGGTTGGGAACGCTTGGACGCTCTCGGAAAACCCAAGAAGTCTTCGAGTCTCTAGTACGAAGCAGGAAGGGGAAAGAGAAGGCGATTGGGGAAGTCTGGTTAGATGGCGAGACTGCAAGTATTAATTCGAAACTTGCAGTTTGGCACTCGCTCATATTACTTCAGCCTACCAGACCGACAACGACCTCGCTGGCCTCGCCCGCTTTCCTTGTCACATACACACTCTCCACCAGGACTGTCACCCTTCATCGGCCGTCTTCACCCGTAAGAACTCTGGTTCTCGCAGACGAGGACGAGACATTCTGGAACTGGTTCTCGACCGGCCAAGCGTCTCTTCAAGCTCTCGTATCTCCAGGATCAGCAACAGATTCAACGTGGAAAGGCGGATGGGCTGGGTGGTTTGCATACGAGATGAAGCAAGAGTCCCTGGAGGGATACCGGAGGCGACCTCGACTCGAACGTACTGCCGAAGGAAGGGTAGATGCTGCTTGGGCCTGGTGCGATCACCTTTTGGAGAGAGCAGAGGATGGCGAGTGGGTCATGAAAGCCGTGACCGTCGAGCATGATGAGATCCCTGCGCCGCTCGGCGGTGACGACGACATGCTCAACTGGCTCTCACGGCAAGGGGTCTCTTTCGGTCTCCGAAAATCCAAGTTCGAGGAGTACTGCTCCCGAGTGGATCAAATCCTCTCGGCACCCTCTTTCTCCGACTTGGGACTTCCAGCGACCAGCTTCCCCACTTTTCATCCAGATGGAGGTGGCGGAGAATCGTATCGCAGGAAGATCGACGAATGCAGAGAAGCTATCCGTCAAGGCGAATCGTACGAATTGACGCTGACGACCTCGTTCTCGACCTCGATCGCGGACTCAGCCCTCGATCCGTACTCCCTGTACCTTCGTCTGCGAACATTCAACCCGGCCTACTACTCTACCTACCTTTCGTTTCCTTGCATTTCTACACACGTACTCTCGTCATCGCCCGAGCGTTTTCTGCGCATCGATAGCGAGAAAAGGGTAGAGATGAAACCCATCAAGGGCACTCGAGCACGAGTCAAGGTTGGCGACTGTGTCTGCGGGAAGGAACGGGGATGCAGAGGACTGTACAAAGGCAGTGTGGAGTGTCTAGCAGAGGGAAGGGAGGAGGACAGGCGTCGAGGGGAAATGCTGCAGAACGACCAAAAGGAACGCGCGGAGAACCTCATGGTAAGTTTCGGTGCAGTCTGCTACAAACAAGGAGATGCTGAAAGCCGTGCCCGCAGATCGTTGATCTCATCAGATCCGATTTACTGTCGTCCTGCATACCTTCGACCGTGACCGTACCGAAACTCATCGCATTGGAAAGCTATGGGGTCCACAATCTAGTGACTACGGTCCAAGGCAAACTGGCAGATAACGTCGGAAGCGTCGAAGCTGTCAAACGCTGTTTCCCTCCCGGTGCGTCTTTCTAGTTCCCCGGTGGAGGATCTAGCTAACGACCTAGGAAAGGCTCGATGACGGGAGCGCCCAAGCTGCGGTCAGTGCGGCTGCTGGATGCATTTGAGGGCCACGCGACAAGGGGGATCTATTCTGGTGAGCCCGGATGGTACGCACAACGTAGGAAAGCGCTGACGGAAATTGGTCATAGGGGCTCTGGGCTACTTTTCGCTCTGTGGCTCGGCAGATCTGAGCGTGGTCATCAGGACCATCATCATCGAGGGGAAAAGTGAGTCTGCGGTCATTTGACAGAAGATAGGGCAGATGACTGACGTTGATTGTACTTAGCCATGAAGATTGGCGCTGGAGGGGCGATCACCTGGCTATCAGACAGAGATGGAGAATGGGACGAGGTCCTTACCAAGGTGAAGAGCGTGGTCGGCGACATCGAGGGATGCTAGATCAGAGATGAGAAGTAGATGGGCCATGAAGTCCTTGCATAATAGTGCTCATGATGCTATATATATATACGTCGCGGGTCGTGTACGATAGGAACAGTGAACGTCAAAACTTGTGTCTGCGAGCGGGGCCAGCCGAGGTAATGGTGGAGCGAGATGAAAAATTAAGGATGATTAGCGAGCTGGAAAGACGCAATACGTAGATATGCCGGGGAGATTACAACGAGATACGGCGAGAAGGGCTGGAATGGATATAGAATGCAAAAATGGGTTTGTGGATTTGGATCCTCTCAAATAGGAGTGAACCGCGCGAGGGAGTTGAACAGCCGGACGCTACGTCTCCTCTTTGGAGCCGCCATGTCGAGCACGTCCTCGTCGGCCGACAACCCGAGTGCGGAGGAAGACGTGGATGGGGTGGACGACAGCGCGATAGGTTCGTCCAGGGCGAGCGAGTTGCTGCTGAGATGTTTGGCCGGGATCGGGGGTACGGGCGGCGCATCCGCCCACTGGTCCAGCGAGATCACGGAATGGCGGTTCGAGTTTCGAGAAGCAAACGACATGGATCGTCGGAGAGACTGCCACGGTGACGAGGTTTCCGGGAGATTCGTCAGTCCGCGTCCCAGGTTGTACACCGGGGACGGCGTGTCGTGGCCAGACTGAGCAGTCTCGGACGCGAACGATGGCAGCTTCGCGGCAACGGGTGAAGCTGGCATTGATTTCGTCCGCGTGTGCGTCGGAGATCGATCGTTCAAGTCGTAGGCAGAGGTTGTCCGTCGTCCAGCCAGACTCGACAGCACGCGCTGTTCGGCAGGCTGGACATAGGAGCGGGATCGTCGTCCGGACGGCGAGGGCACGGGCGAATCCGAAGACAACGAGTTGGTTCGAGTCCAGTCCCGCTCGCGGATATCAATCAGGGTCCCAAAGTCCGACATGGCCGTCTCGTCCCCCTCCATCTCGGTCGCCGACTCGCCACAGACCGAGTGACTCCTCGACGGTGGCCCTCTCGACAGAGATTGCGCCGAGCGTTTCCTTCCCGCCAGAGAACGAGTCGAACGAAGAGGCAGGACGGATCCTTTGATTTCGCCAACCGAGACAATATCGATCGAACCCGACCTCGAGTCGACAAAGCTGCTCCGTCGACGAAGAACAGAGGCATCGCGCAACGAAGTCCGTCGGGTGACGTCGGGCAAGAACAAGGTGTGCTCCATTTGTGCTTTGCTGCGGGCCGTCGCACAGGCTTTAGAGAAGACATCGACGAGACCCCTGTCTACGATCAATCGCTGCGTAGTCGATGCGCGCCGCAAGAGTAACGACGCGGGCCGGGAGGATGTTGCGAACGCCGTTCGCGAGGGGGACATGGTGAGAGGCGGAAAGGTGGTCCTGATAGGAGAGGCCACTGGAGTGAGTGTCGTCTTCGCGAGCGCTTCGCCAGCTATGGGCTCCTCCACCGTCATCTCGCTTGCATGAGTGTCCAACGAGTGTCGCTTGATCTGCGGGGGCGATGTGGCCTCGAGTTCTCCTGCGGTGGATCCGAAGATCGATCCTCTCCTGGCTCGAGGCGCAAACGGCGATACACTTGCGGGTAGTTCGAATGGCGGGACCGTGCTTTCGTCCCTAGCATCGCAGATAGCACCCGCCCATACGTCCTTCTCCGCTTCGCACGAAGCCGCAAGGTCGAAATTATGATCTCGCAACGTCAAACGGATCGAGTGCGGCAGAAAGCCTGCGTAGAAGTGTCTCAACAAACTGATCTTTACAGCGGATAGCAAACGGAACTCACCTTCGGTAATGTCGATCAACTCAAACACCTCCAACGGTAGGAAATGCTTGGCTTCGTAGACTTTGCCCTTCTTGACCTTTGCCAGAATGAGATAGCCTCTGTACAAGAACGCAGCCAGGTACTTGACCTTGACCGGTGGCACGAGAGGCGCTACCACCGGATGATGATGCAAGACGTCCAGTCCACCGATCAATCGACATACGCCCAGGCTCTTCAGGAAGGTCGGCGTGAGTGCCGGATGGGTTTCCATTCGTTCCAGGACCGTCGCCGACTTGATTTCCGCCTCTCGGATCCGTCGCGCCTCATCGGCGTCTTCCGCGACGGCTCGCATGGCGCCCAGAGCCCGTTCGACGTCAACCCCAACATCGAAGTTATCGCCTTCGAACGCGGGCTGGTCAGAAGTCGGCGACGAGGGCGCGGCGGCGGAGCCGAGGAGCGATGCGAGCAAGAGCGGATATCGGCAAACGCGTTGGATGGGCAGGATGAGGAAATCGCGAAGGTGAAGACGCGAGCGGTTCATGGAAAGTGGCAGATTGACATCCTCGGACAAGAGATGTTCGAGGTCGATGTGAGGTTGATGGTTGGTGATGATCTGACATCGTCGCTCATAGGCATCGTAATCGGGCCGACCCGTAATGTGTCGAACCAGCGTTGCTGCTGCAATGGATCCAGCACAGTATTCGTTGTAGGCAGCAAAACCCGAAGCCTGGTCATTCGATCCGTCAGTCGTAATTCTAGTCTAGATCCATTCAGTGCGGCACTCACGTCCTCGACGAACAGTGCCGCCAATCTTCTCGATACCCTATCAAACTTGCCCGCCATGAACGGTTCCGGCTGAGGCTCGTAAGTCAGACCCTCTTCTTTGAGGACATCCACCATGCGCATGGAGAACTGGGTGTGAAAGAACAAGAGCTCGGTTGTGTTCCGACCGATCAGGGACGCCGTCTTTTTCGAGACGGTCGGCAACGCCGTCAGTTGGGGTAGATAGATCTGGACGAGGATCTTCAGTTCTTCTGTGTACCGCACTTCCGTCTCGACCAGTTCCAACAGGATCATCTTTCTCTTTTCGAGCCTCTTTCTCTGGGTCTCCTGCCTCGCTTCCCATTCCAGCGATCGCTGCAATCTGACTGCCGACAAGACGGCATCGTTCTCGTCCGTCCCTTCTTTGCCTGATTTTGCCGAACGAGATAGAGAGGTGGTGGCCGAGGAGAGAGGATGCTGGGAGGCGGACGGCGAGAATGGTTCTGGAGATTGCGCGGGAGACACGTCTGTCCCCGACACGATCGATGTATTGTCGTCGGCCAACCGTGCCGGGGTCATGCTCCCATGGATCTGTTTCCTTACGTCCAGTACCATTGGGTCGGAAAAGCTCAACGAGGATCTTCTGGCCGGCGGTTCCCGCGGCTGCACCATGTCATCTGGAAGCACGATCTTCACATCCTGCGTTGGGACGACGGCATGTGGTATCCGGAATCGATGTAAATCGTGCGCTTCGATCGCTGCCGCTAGACTGCTCCTCCTCGGCACGATGCTGGGCGTCGCCAAGGGTCGCGAGGTAGTGCGAGCCGATACAGATTGCAAGGTGTAATCAGAGTCTACCGGTTGTTCGTAAGAAAAGGGCAAGTCTTGGCGAACATCAAAGCGCGATGCGGTTTCCGACACCATGTTTTGAAAGTCTGGCGCATGGTTCGGAGTATAGTGGTCGGCCGCGGAGAGAGCGCCTATGGATGCTCGTCTTTTCCGCAGGGATTTGAACGAGTTTGACGATGAGAGGACTTTGGTCTTGATGGAGCGCAGCGAGCCTCTTGCGTCTGGTTTGAGGTCGGGGACAGCATGTGCCTCTGAAGCCGAATACGCCCTACGTCGGGCAGATACTGCCGGTTTTGATCCTGGGCCAAGCTCTGAATCTGGACTGTGGTCCGAATTGTCAGATACCGCGAGATTCGACAGTGGTATCCGAATACTTTCGGCGTCCGAATCGACGTCGCTCTCGAGACTCCTTCTCCTTCTGCGAGGGGGTGAACTGAGGTTGAAAGAACGGTATGGCGAATGCACCACCGCTCTGGCCTTGCCCTTTGATGACGATCTATGCAGGCCACCCTCATGGGGATAGGCGGAAAACAGCGGATTGTCGTGGGTGCCCGTCGGGATTTCGATGGGCGAGGGCCTGGGCCTTTCACCAGGAGTGGCGGATCCCGTGGGAGAGGAGAGATAGGCGGTATGTGGCATGGTGGAGGACGTGGAAGGAAAGTACGATCCACTGATGGGAAGCGCAAACGAGACCGAGGATCGTCGACTGCTTTCTCCCCCGCCTTGATTTCCATGCACACTCGGTTCCCGGTGGACGGTTTCGACGACGGGTACGAGGTCGTCCTGTTGCGGAGAGGGAGTTTGATTCGTCGAGCCCGGTATTGTTTCCAGGGATATGACGGCCAAGGTCGACGGTGGAAGCGGCATCAGGACCTCCATTTTGGCTCTGATCCTTTTGACACTGGCCTCGGCTTCCTTTCAGCGCCCAGTGATTGTCAGGCTGATTCGCTACAAAGGATAGAGTGGAGGACAAGGGAGCCGGGTGTGCGAGCGACAAAGGAGGAGCGGGGTCGGTCGGGGAGTGGGA
>JASZXS010000233.1:0-24914 GCA_035521475.1 Tremellales sp. Uapishka_1 | reverse complement strand
AACTTCTTGCAGACCCAGTCCCACACCTTCATTTCCCCACCCCCTTCCTTCCCCACGCGGTCTTTGATCTTTTCCCAGACGATCTCGTCCCGCGCCGCAGTCTTGAGCGACACGTGCCGGTCCTTGCCCCAGAGCGAACGCGGCACCACGAACGACAAGGCGAGACCGGATTGCCCGGCACGCGCGGTACGGCCGACCCGGTGCAGATACGACGTGGCGGTGAGCGGGAGATCAAAGTTGATCACCGAGGACGCCGAGGTAAAGTCGATGCCGCGCGCCATGGACGATGTTGTGTCGGCTTTACGGGGTCGTTTCGATGGTTTCGACGCCGAGACGGGCGGGGCCGCACGTTTCTTGGAGGGCCCTGCTTCGGCGTTCGCGGGTGGTGAGGCGGCTGGGGTCTCGGCTTCCTCTTTTTCCTCTGCGTTGTCTTCCTCTTCTCCTTCTTCTTCGTCCTCCTCCACCTCCTCCTCGTCGAGCTCGCCTCCGGCACCTTCGTCCGTGGCCACAACGACATCGTAGACCCCCTTGTTGAACTCTTCCACCACGTGATACCTGCTCGCCAGCGGCAGCTCGGCGTTGACTACACAGCACTTTACGCCAAATTGCTCCAAGAACAGCTTAACCCGATATCCGCGCTCGACGTCATTGACAAAGACGATCGATTTTCCCTTGAGGAGTCTGAGTTTCAGCAGGACGTAGATGAGCAGGAACTTGTCGCGCTCAGACGTGAGGGTGTAGTGCTGTGTAAGGAGCGAAGACGACGTCGCTGGTTCCGAGAGGGTTAGAATGGCCTACAAGCTGTCAGCGTCTCGCCAACGGGGATGTACTCAACCAGCATACCGGATTCCTCAGGACCAATCCCTTGACACCCTCCACTTCCTCGCTCAGCGTGGCGCTCATCAGACATCCCTGCACGCCCAGCTTGGGTATCCAGCCCATTGCGGGGTCCATGATCCGCATCAAATCATCTTTGTGGCCGTACGACAGCAGGAGATCCGCCTCGTCGATCGCGAGGAATACGAGGTTTTTTAGATCCACCGTTTTCGATTGCAGCAGTGACAGCAGTTTTGAGGGGGTCGAGAGCACGATATCGGGATTGTCGTTCAGCAGAACCCTATTGGGTCCGTCTCGTCAGCACGCGGTTTCGAAGCTGAACAAGCATAGCATAGTCAGGGGAGGGGATCAGAAGGAAGGCAACGGAATTGTCCACATGGTTTTTGCGCTCTCGGACAGTGTCCCCGAAGGGCATAACATCCGAAAATACTTCATCATAGGTGTGGGGTGTAGAACTGATTTGCAAGGCGGTACGGGTGACATACCTTTGCACACTGCTTCCTCCCGCCGCGACATTGACGGCACTGATCAGACCGTCGCAGTACACCGAGAGCGACTTGATGAAAGTCGTCACCTGGATCGCCAGTTCTCGCGTTGGGACCAAGATGATCGCTCGGGTAGACTGGTACTCTGGCGATGCGGGTGTGAGAGCCTACTCTCAATTATTATATCAATATTAGAGTTGGTCAGGTGTTAGTATTTGAAAAACACTAACAGACTTTGCCTCGAGAACCCTCTGAAGGGCGGGAACGACGTAGGCAGCGGTCTTTCCTGACCCGGTACGAGCTCGGGCGAGCACATCTTTGCCTTCCAGGAGTAATGGGATAGCTTTGGCTTGGACGAGTGTCGGGTGCGCAAATTTCAGGTCGGCAAGTGCGCGCAGGAGTCGGGGATCAAGGAGGGTGGAGAATGGTGGAGAGGAGAAGGTCAAGTCGGAGCTACGGGCGCCGGGTCAGCTCTGTACGTTCACACTGTTCGCTGACTCACTCGAGGAGGGCATCAGAGAGCTTGGGCGCCATGATGGATTTATCGTCAAGAGGGCATGAAGTATCAGAGGCGCTAGATGCAAAAGTTGAAATTCAACCATTACCCGAGTCACGTGCACGTCGCAACGTCCAGCGGGGTCAAATCACCTTTCGAGGCGCGAGGGGAGCGTGGGTCTGGGGCTCGATGTGTTAGGCATCAAATATGCCCCGTCATGGGATGTCAATTGCCAGCGTGTGGTTCGGTCAGATTACATGTGATATAAACCAAGAATGTGCCAGATCGTACAACATGAGAACAAATCCAACGAGCCCAATCAACACGCCGACGCTTCGACCTTTTCTTCTGCCTCACCCTCGACGCAGCTAGACAAGGCATCTTCGAGAGACCACATGCCTTCTACGGGTCTGCTTTGACGCAAGATAGAGACGGGCATAGCCACGGGTGTCGCTCCACACGCCTGACATGTTGCGTCCAACTTGAGCTTTTCGCTGGCAAACTCGGCGGCATTCTGTCGAGTTTCGCGTAAATGTCCTCGATTTCGTGTCGCTCTAGGAGCGCAGATGATACTAGACTCCATTAGCCGGAACCATCTTATCAAGACTCACGCCAGAACGGTGAGCGTATAGAGCTTTCCGAGCCAAATCGCCAGAAAGTCGGTCCACGTCGACGCGCTACATGGGATGTATCAGGAAAGGTATTGCTTTTCGGATTGCCATGACTCACGTGACCAGCAGAACAATCAACTGGCTGAGCTGTATGGACGAAGCCAATAAGTTATTTCGCATAAAGATGCTTTGGATAGTATCGAGGATCTCGTTCGAAGACGCGAAACCGGACTTGGGGATGTCAGCTATCGCACTATGGAGGTGTGCGGTGGCAGGAAGCTCACTCTGGCTTGTCTGATTTCGATCGTCATAAAAGTCGTCAAGGCGAAATCAAGGACCTCCGGTGGATGTCAGACTAGAGCTCAGAATTGGTCAAGTGGGCCAACTCACCACTGAAGCCACATTTTGTATGATGGCCACCGTGATGAAGAGATCAAAGCTTGCCCCGCCTTGTGCGGGTACACTGGCAGATGAGCAAGCGACAGTCCCGAGGTCACCTACAAAGAAGTAATTCGCTGCGATTCTGTCAGCGCCACCCATACGATCCGCCACACCACCTACCGCGACAGCAATGCTCAGCCCTATGGATCCAGCCAGCGAAGCGAGATATGGGATACCCAGCAACGCGACGACGCCATAATACAGGATTCCCAATTTGTTCCCATAGCCGGTTCTGATTGCTCGCGAGAACTGGATCACCCTCCATATCATGAAGGCTTGACAGATCGACACGAGAGCATAGGTGCTCGCCACATGACCAACGCCCGCGACCCGGCCTTGCTCCTCCGAAATCTGAAAAGCGGTCAACTAAGGCCAGAAAGCACGAGATTGACTCACAAATTCTTCTTGACCCGCGTGAAGGGCTCCCATCTGAATCACTCGAACAAACGAGATGACAGAGTCGAAAAGATTCACAACGAGGAGCGTCTGGACATCAGTCCGAGCTCCGCTGAAGCTGACTCACCCCAACCTGCATTCACATCAGCGCTGTGAGATCACGCGGCTTGTCATACGGAGACTCACGAAGGTCTTGATCTTCCAGCCATCGCTAGCGTTGTTCATATAATATGATACCGTCTGAGGATAT
Source organism: Tremellales sp. Uapishka_1 (assembly GCA_035521475.1). Taxonomy (NCBI): domain Eukaryota; kingdom Fungi; phylum Basidiomycota; class Tremellomycetes; order Tremellales; species Tremellales sp. Uapishka_1. The sequence goes on along the minus strand of JASZXS010000233.1, from coordinate 21,398 downwards.
TTGTTACTTGGGGGTCAGTCCAGGAAGAACTCACGGCCATCTAATAAACGTCAGCTTCTGCCTATCGACGACACATTTGCCTATCGGTCAACCTACCGCTACGATTCCCATGAAGAAGGCGTTGAAGAGGACGCCGCATATCTCTGGAAGAAACTAGGCTATCAGCTCCTGTACCTCTTCATCCACTCACAAGAGTGGCAAAGGAGGGAGGCAACGGGCCGTCCATGATGGTCGTGAGCAACAAAGAAGAGCAAGATGCGTAGCGACAAGACAATGTCACCCCCACCGTACTATATGACCATCCATTGGAGAGTGTGTCCAGGATACGCGACGCCAAAACAGCGGATTAAACGTTTAGACCGCCACTGCCATTCAGTGTCTCATCCTCCCGTCTCGATCAGGTAAGTTTTTCCCCCGGATCGCTCCGGAGATCGCAATTGAATCATAACCTTAACCATTTCCGTCCTTGTCTGGGAATGCAGGGTGCGAAGCGAGAGATCGACCTTGATTGACCGGTCGAGACGACACTCAGTCGAGATCTATATACGTCATTTGTTTTGCACCTCTAATTAGGCGGGAATATGACCACCCTTTATATGACGGACGGCCCCAGGTCGAGCACGCCAATTCGGAGGCAGCGTTGAATAATGCTTAATTTGTTTGTATTGACAGTGTTCCTAATCAAAAGCGAGCAGCAGTACGTACTCCAACCGAAACGTGCGCTGGCGAAAAGCCCTCCGAAAGGTACTCGGTGTCCAGATAGAAAGATGGCACAAGCAAGAAGGGACACAAGTGCTTCGGCACCATAGCCACCAGAAACCAGAAGTGATCGCCATGCACAGGTAGGGGACCACCCTTGATGCCCACGCCAATAACAGGCCAGCAGTCTTATTGAGTCCTTCCTTTGCCTCTGAGGTGGCGTGGGATCCTGCTCAAAATCAATTGTGACCCCTCGGGATCGAGACCAGTCCCTTGAGCCTATCCCCTCCTCGTCCTCAGCGCCGAAGGTGCTGGCAATCCATTTAGCCGCGCCCGATCGGACAGCACAGGGGATAGAACTGCATTATTCTATTTCTCCATCCTGATTGCGAGAACGCTTCGGGGGGATACCAGCACACCTGGCTAGCGTACATATGGACTGTCAGCTCTGGGTGACCAAACTTGATGGCTTACCGAAACCTATGTGAGGTGGACTTCATCTCATGCCAGACCTGTTTTCTTCAGGCAAGCGTTGTTTACCTCAGTACGGGCAGAAAGGCAACTGGACAGCCCATCATCTGGATATCACATGCATTTTAGTCCACATGATTGTCATTTGGGTGGATAGCTCCGCATACCATCCATTCACGAAAGTTCCCAGAGCAGATGCTTGCCCTTTCGGTCCTTAACTGACAACGGAGCTTGGGCCCTTGGGGCAAATCCCTCGTCTCGCACATATCTTATCATACAGAATGAAACTATCGGAACGAACTATGGATCCCCGGTCTGAAACCATCTAGCCTACAGAACTCGACTCTACGATCCTCCGACCAGCACTAACAACAACCACCCTTCTTTGCGACCTCGCCGTCAAGCGCGACTCTGCCCGGCTCCGTTGACCCGTTCGCCGCACTTCGTCGTCCAGCGGCCGTCGCGGCCGGTGGTTTAGGACCCGCAGTATCCAAGGGAATCGTTTTGGCTATCCACCCACGTCGTCAGCAAAGATTCCTGACGTGATATTAGAGGTGAGACTCACCGATCTCGGTAAAGACTTCTCCGACATTGAGACCCGTCTTGGCGGACGCTTCGAAGAACAGCAAGTTGCACTCCTTAGCATACGCCTCGGCCTCTGCCGTAGAGACCTGTCTCAGGTCGTCAGAGGAAGTCGGAGTAGCTGCCGGCGGCGAAGGTGTGGACTCGTCGTCCTCCTCGGTCTCCCCGTCCGTTTCGGGAGTCTCGATTGGTTCCGTCACGGTAGACGGTTCAGCAACTAGATCGAGCTGTCCAGAGGTTCAGTCGAGGAGATTCGCAGAGGCAAACGTCCGCAACTGACCTTGTTGCCTACAAGCGCGATGACGATGTTGGGATTCGCTTGACGCTGCAACTCTTTGACCCAGGCTTTCGCCTTTTCCAGGGAAGCCTGCAAGATAAGTGGATTAGTGATCCGTCCCACTTCTACGATAACGCAACGTACAGCTTTAGTGATATCGTAGACGACGACCGCCGCCGCTGCATTCCGGTAATACATGGGAGCGAGCGAGTGGAATCTCTCTGCAGGCAGCCCCAGCATCAGTTGCCGCCTTCCTTTATCCTTGATCGAAGGCAACACACCTTGTCCCGCTGTGTCCCAGATCTCGAACTTGACGATCCTGTTCTCGAGTCGACATTCTATCGTAGCGCAAAGTCAACCCCGGCCCGTCGAGGAAGGAAGAAAGACGCAGGTCAACGTACTCTGGGTCAGGAAGGCGGCACCGATGGTAGGCGAGTTGTTTTCGTTAAAGTCGTTGGACACGAATCGAAGGACAAGGGATGATTTCCCGACGGCCGCTTCGCCTGTTGGATTGGTAGAAATACAGGTAGAGGAAAGCGATGGATCGCGGGATGGGATGAGGACAGAGCGAGGAGGGGATACGCGGAGATGCATGGGTGGCGAAAGGATAAAGAAGGTCAACGTCAGCGCGTATCCAAGTTGACCATATCCGGCCGCGACATCTTGACCAGCACACTCGAGACGTATTTCCAGCAATCGGGTATTAGTCTACCGTCAATACAGAGTCCTCACGCGAGCGCAAACTGCTCATCTCGTAACCACTCTAGTTCTCCCTTCCGCCCATCATCGAAAGAACAGCCTCGACATACCTAGCAGTACCAACTTGACCTGCACGGCCTTGAGCGAGTTCTCTTCCGTGGTCATTCTGAGAATTGCGGTGGAGGAAGAGGTGTGAGATGAAAGGGTGAATCGCACAATCCGTCCACGAGGATGATAAGACGGGACTGGAAGCGGTGTAGATCAGGGTCGTTTGGGTACTGTGCGTATGGTATTTCGTTTGACCGCCTGCGTCCGATACGAGGTCTTTGCTGCTGGCGTAGATTTGCCTGAGTGCGAGATGGGTAAAGACGGGATGGAGAGACACGGATGGACAATGGATGCCCCGGCAGACGAGCCCGGGGTCAAAGCTGCTATCTGGGGGGATCGCCCACTCAATGTGGCTGACTGCGGGGGGACTGATAAAGCATATGGGTTTCATGTGATGTGCACGAAAAGTACGATGTACGGAGTTTTGGGGGATCTGTATTGGTTCAAGCACCTGCTTAAACTCAAGCTCCAAGAGCAGGGAAGGCCTTCTCGTCGGTAGCGAGAACGGGGGCGGCGGCCTTTCCGCCGAATCCGCCTCGTCCACCTCGGGGGGCACCGGTACCGGCGGCAGCGGCACCTCGTCCTCCTCTGGGTCCACCTCGTCCAGATCCTCGCGCACCACCTCGTCCTCCTCGGTCGGGTCGGTCACCGTCTCCTCGTGGGGGTCTCGAGCCAGCTGGAGGAGCGAATTTTCCTTCAAACTCGAGGAAGACCTTCTCCTTCTTGGGAGCCTTGGTTTTAGGGGCAGATGTCTTTTCCTGGAATGCCTCAAGCGCATCAGAAGCTGATTCAAGGATAATGGCACACCAGACTCACCTTGCCGTTGTAAAAGTCGGCGACGGCCTCTCGTCGGAACGCCTTTCCTTCAAGAGTCTCACCCTCGACCTTTCGACCTTCCTTTTTGCCCAGAGCACCGAGGTTCTTAGCAGCCAGCTCGGCGAGGTACTCGTCGTACGACTTGGTGACCTCCTCTGGCTCCTCGGGTTCGACGGGGGCCTCTGGTGTAGGCTCGGCAGCCTTGGTCTCGGCAGGGGTACCAGGGGCGGTCTCTTCGGCTTGAGCGTCGTTCTCACCCTCGACTTCAGCTACGAATCCAATCCGCCCGTCAATCCCAGCCAAAATCCCCTCAGGAGCTCAAAACCCACCAGTCAGCTCGGCGGTGCCCTCCTCGGCTCCCCATCCAGACTCGATCTTCTTCTGACTGTCGGGCAGTCCGCCTGATCGTCGTTCAAACTGTCGTCGTTCTCCTCCGCCCGAAGTCTTTCCTCCCGCACCGGGACCGGCACCTCGTCGGTGTCCACCCGTGGCGTACTTGTCGGGTCGCGTTCCTCGGGGACCCTTGGTGTGGGCGTCGGGGCCGTTGTGGTGTCTCTTGGGAGCAGCTAGATAGGTTTCCTCCCGTTAGCCCCCTGACCCGAACCGCGAAGCCGGCCGCCCGAACCCACAGACTCGTTCACCCTCGAATCCTTCGGCACTTTCCGTTATGGGCTGCTCATCGCTTGTTCCGTTTCGGTCGCCTCTGGGGGGTCGAGCGGCACCTCGCGAAGAACCTCGTCCACCGCGTTGACCCTGCGACTGAGTTCGGGGCGCCTGGGATCCGGGAATGGCCTTGGCAGGAGCAGCGGCCGGGGCCGGGGTAGCCTTGGCGGGAGCGGGCGAAGAGGGGGGAGAGTTATCTGCAGGCCAACATTCAATCCATGAACCTTTCCTGTTCATCCTCCAGCACGAGACTCACCTCCGAGGAGGTCGAAGGGGTTTTTGGAGATGACCGACATGATATCGAATCTCCTTGCCTACTGCTTCTATCTGCAGGGCAATTTCCGGAGCTGCCCAAGAACGAGATGATCAGTGCCAGTTCCGCTTTCCCCCTGCCAGATTTCCATGTAGACCGACCTTTCTGTTCCTTTTTGGAAGTTGGTTTTGACGTTTATAAAATCGTCAAAGCAGGAATGGACAGGAGAGCACGCAGAGAATTCGGCTGGGCATCACCACCCCCGACAGGGGTAATTTCGAGACGGGAGAGGGTGGACAGCGGCGTTATGACAATGTGGCACTCGTCCTTCCTCCATCTCTTGCTCTTCTCCACGCGTCTAGATGCATATGATACAATGTACTGGTAAAATAAAGAGATACAAACCCTCATACACCAGAAAGACAAGCAGGTAGCTCTATCAGACCCAAAAATCTCCTATCCTCCCCATCCGTGCGTACTGCCGTTTCCATTCCCATTTCCATTCCCGTTGTAATTGTATCCGTACCCTTGTGAGCTTGTCGTAATGACAGAGCTAGGTCTCTGAGGCAGTCGTTACACTTTAGCATCGAGCCGAGCAGTCACATGGCTGGTGCACTCACATTGCGCATCGGGGGCGCCGGGGGAAAGTAGTTCGAGTCGTGCGTATGCACGGGATTCAGAAGCGGGTTATTCAGCAACAACGTCGGCGTCAACTCAAAACTGCGCAATATCAGCTTGTCCCCGTTCATCGACACCCACACAACATACACATGCTGCGGAATACCCTGCTTTGTCCTCTTGTAGTCGTCCGGTCTCTGGCAGATGTGTATCCTCGGTTCCTGACTGGAAGTCTCTTGTCCATAACCCCTAATGTCGCGATCAGTCCCGCCTCGATCACAGAAATAGAGATTCACTTGGGTCCCGGGGTATCCACAGGCGGCCTCGCCATCCCTCCCGTCCCACTGACGAATCACCGTCAGTCTTGCTTGTCCCTGTCGTCGAGCCACTCACTCCCAAGTACACCTGATATCGCTACCCGTGTGGATCTGCAGTAATTTGGCATTATCGATATGCCGGATCTCAATAAACGGCGCCGAGACCAGCAACAGGTACGGCGGGTGGAACGCGATCGAATCTGGGCGGCCTTCCCACTCGATGGCCTGAAAGTCCCTGTTCGGTTCCCCATGCCGATCGACGTATATCCCGAACGCTGGGTATTGCCATGAGCACTTGGGGCCAACCAATCCTCCCCGTCGAAATTCCACATACTATCATAACACAGCAGGAACTCTGCTTCTGTTGAGCGATACATTCCGAGCGGTTTCGCGCTCTCGCATCGTCGTGAAAGTTCTGCGATAGCGGGCTTTTCTCTCGCTTTGACGGGATCAAAGATCGGTATAGGACCACCTTTGAGACTGTGCCGACCCATCAGCCCCATTTTTAACCCTACCACTGCCGAAAGGGACTTACTCTGTGAGATCCATAATCTCGAAGCCTTTGGCGCACACGATCGCCAACTTGGCCTTGAGGAAGTGAACATGCAACGCCTCGGTCGGGATGAAGAAATCCTTGTAGTTTCGTGACCACTCGGGTCTCGCGTTCTGGAGGAACGCAAGCGGTCGTCGTTCCACCGTCCGCGTCAAGACCGGTTCCAAAACTTTGAAGATCGAGTCCATCTGTGGACCTCATCAGCTACACCGACTTTGGCAGCAGGACGCAAACGACATACGCCCTTCCTCCTCATACAGATGACCAATGTCCTTCCGGCCAATTGACCGACCGAAAAGAAGACGATATCTTTGAACCCCGAGAACCGCTGTTGGCCCACCTTTGGCTGTGCCAGATTGTCTGACGGAACGAGGACTTCAAGATGGTATGCCAGCAGGATCTGCAGACATTCAGTCTCTCTTCATCGAGCCGTGAATCGGAACCGACCTTGTTGGCGAGCACCAAGAACAACCCGAACTCCTCCAGGACGGCACACTGCGTCACGTCCGTCACATGCAGTACTTTTCGTAGCGACTTTGGTTGGTTTCGAATCCCGATCCACACGCCCGTCTGACATCCGACCGCGATGAGTGATCGTCCGTCTGCTGTCACTGCGGCGTAGCCATTGGTCAGAGGTCCGAAGCCAGTTCATCAAACCTACCGAACGGAACCGAGCAGGTGACTCGGCCTTGATACGGCGAGTCGGCAGGATAAGCACTGTAATTGGGCGCCATGAAGAACGTATCGAGACTGATCGGCGTCATGTCGAACACCTTTCCGGATATCAGCCTTTGACTCAACATGACTCGGCCATCATTTCAAACAGTGCATTTGAACTCACTTTACCCGCGTCGTTTACTTCGTTCCGCAATACTTTGGCATGCTGCAGTTTCTCCTTCCATTCCGACCTCGCGGCATCCGAGTCTGTCCACAGGGTATACTGTCCACCTAATTGGCCCTGACCGATAAATGTAAAGGTGAATGGATACACGGTTCGATTGTCCTGCGCCGGACCCCGATCGGCAGTCTCGGTATCGTGATTCCCGCCACCGCCGCCGCCTCTCAATCCTCTCAGTAGACCGAGGGATCGAGTTTGAGCGGGGTCCGAAAAGTTGCCCAGAGAGAGAAGTTCCAGTGGGATGGGCTGGCTTTCCTTGTGAATAAGAGCAGCGAGATGTAGAGCCAGACTTACACGACGATTGATGTAGTATTTCGTCTTGGTCAATCGCTCAGAATTCCTCGACTGTCTTGCATGCTTGACCAAGACGACTAGACTGGAGATCAGTGCAACTCGCCACGAGTTCGTGACCACTCACAATAATTATCGAACAACAACACAAACAGCTCGGACCAACTGCCGCCCAGCGAGCCTTCTGGCTGTCTAAAGACTTTGCCCTTATGGATCAGCTCTCGCATGGGGTTCAGCAGGTCCAGATCTTTGACGGCCCTATATCCGAATCGTCCGCCGTCGAGCGACTGCTGGAAGCCCGTCAATTCCAGCTTGGACTCGGTGACCGCCACGCCCTTCTGCGTCGCCTTGCCGAGATCCGCAATCAGCTCCAGGATCTGTGGGATCATGTCAATGTCGGGATGGTCTTCCGGCCCCGTTGCTTTGAGGGTTTCCAGAATACCTTCCAGGAGAAGAGGATAACGCAGGAGTCGCGGGACCGGTCGGTAAGCGAAATGGATAATACCTTGTCGACCTGAAGCGACATCTCGTTGACACACCTGGAGAGATTTGGATGAGCCGCAAGATTGCCAATAGGAGGATGTCAGCTACCTCCAGGAACTCGGCGAATCTAGGGTTCCGCTGTTGTTCCTCGCCGATCTTCGCCTTGGCGATGGGGTAATGCGGCACGTACTCCATGTAGGCATCGCGCCAGTTCAACACCGCGTCAAAAATGAGGTCGGAAATCATGCCAAAATTCGGGTGCTGCTCCATTTGCCGCTCCTGCAATCGGGCTAGCAGGACCCGGTGGACGTCCAGTATCGAGCGGTAGTTGTGAAAGGCGTCGTCGATGAAGAGATCCAATCTTAATGTCTCAATGATGGGCGTATCCGCGTTCCGCAGACCGTCGATGAATAGCTGGCAAGTGTCAGTATACCACAATATGCATCACCCACGCGACGGAGAGCCTACCGTCTCGATGGTCTCCAAGTCCGCGACGTATTCCATCTCGCCCTGAATCAGCTCCCATATGATCCTATAGCGAATCAGCATGCTCCTCTCGAAAGTCGACTCACATCTGGCGTTTTTGCTCCTTCTTATCCATGGCCTGCTTTTGCGCCTCGGGCACGAGATCAAACCATTGTATTTTGCCCGCCGGGCCCCGGCCTTTGCTCGCGTGGAAAAGCTTGAGCTGCGACATGGCCGAGAGACTCTGGACCGATGCAAGGGCTTCGACGAGGAATTCCTTGTCGGGATCGTCGTCCGCCGTCGACTTCAGGATCGCCTCCAGAACTGCCGGATAGCGCTGGAGCTGTGCGGACGGACGCGCAATGAGGTACTTGATGTCCATACGGCGGTCATTCTGCCTCGATACCCTCTGAGACCACCGTTAGCCAAAAACCAAGGACGGAAACAGAGGCGGACCTCGATAAACAGTCTAAATTCTGGATTCTCCTCCATCTCCTCACGGAGCACCTTCTCCGCCTGGGGCATGTTGCCCGTGTACTGGGGATAGATATTGCGGAACTCCGAGGCGGCAACCAGGAATCGGTCGCCAACAGTAAGGATGAGCGGGAACTGTTCTCGCTGTCGGATGCGGAAGTTCTCGATGAGACGTCGACATGTCTCTCGCAACTCCAGCACGTTGGAGAAGATTTCACGGACGACCCAATCGAGCCTCTGCGGCGGGGAAATAATGGGTGGATCGGCGGTCTGAAGGGGGATGATGAAGAGCGTTTCCATCGCCGTCAGGTCCGCTGCATATTGCTCCTCGGCGGTAATTGCCTGCCGGATAATGTTTTGGCGTTTGATTTGGGCCTCGCTCATGCCCGCTAGGATCAGCGGGTCCACATCGGACTTCCAGTCGCCTTGTTCCACAGCCACCGCACTCGTCGTTGGCGTCGTCGCACGTGCAACAACGCCTTTGCGACCGAGGAAGCTTTCTGGCGAGGTGCGGGACGGACATCGAGGTGAGTAGCACTTTCCGTCGCCGCGGCAGCTGGGCGAGTAGCATTTCGTCGCCATCGTCATGACCCCCGACGGCAGCTCCCCCGTGAGCGCGTCGCCGCCCGCACCCATGCCCTCCATCTCGCCCATGAAGCGAAATACGTCCTCGGACGAGTCCCGCATCGGCTTGATGTCCCAGTCGACCTCGACGAACCAGAGTTGATTTTGCAGCGATTGCGCCATGATCAGTGCGAAACGCCTATCGGAGGGTGAGTCGCGAGTATGTGGTGGGAGAAAGGATTGGATGGTTGTCTGAGTTGTGTCAGTTCAGTTTCGTTTGTACAAGAGTTCAACTTACCACCAGATCTCTCCCCGTAAAGCTACCGACCCACGCTATTCCCGCTTTGACATGCTTTCCTCGCACCACTCGATCGCGCAATTGCAAAGCTGACTCGCTCAAGAAAGCAGGATTGAAGAACCTGATCCCGTTGATTTCCTCCTCGCCTTCTTCCTCTCCGTCATCCTCGTACTCCCCACTCGCGCCGGGGAGATCGTCCTCATCGTAGTCGTCGTAGAAGTCGTCGCCTCCTGTCTCCGCTCGATGTAGTAACAGCTTTTGGCGTACCCAGTTGGCCGGTGGTCGAGATTGCGTGTTCCAGGAGGGAGAGAGCTCCGACGTCTGTCGAGTGCTACGAGAGGGTGGATAGAGGGAAGAGTTAGTTGACGAATGGCGTTGATGTGAGGGTGGAAACTGGGTCTGCTGCCACTCTGCTACACCATCTGCTCCTCTGCCGCCTCCGATGCCAGTACTGGCGGTGGTGGTCGAGCTCTGTCTGGAGACCATGGCTGGACTGCGGAACGGATCGGCTTCCGGGAAAGACAGTCGATCCTCGGTTGTCGGTTCCTGCAAGAAGCTTCGCTGATGGCTGAGAGATAGGCCCGGGATGACTCGAGGGGTTCCCGGTTGACTGGCATCGTAGCCTCCTGCTGATGAATTACCTGCGACTCGAAGATGCTCGCCCGAGAATGTGTCGACCGAGATGGGGGGTGGGGGATGCAGCTGCCAGCTGTGTTGAGTTGGAGTTCCGGACCGTATTGGCGGACCTGTATCCGGGGGCATACCGCTATCCAGAGACGTAAGCCCGGTTTCTTGGGATGTACGATGGCTGAGACTAGTGGAGCGAGATGTACTGTCGCTGAAGGAAGTCAAGCGTTGAGAGCTGGTGGAGCTGGACCGAGCGTCTTGCGGGGAGTTGAAGGGATACGACGGGGTCGACAACACGGAAGTGGGGGAGTCGTAAAAGCTAGTTTGAGAGGGAGTTTGAGGGCCAAGGGGTACAGATGTGGCAGAATGTAAGGAAGACGGCGTAGGCAATGGTCGAGGGCGAGCAGGAGGTGGTGGGGGAGACGAGGCGTAAGAGGCATAGTTGTTCGACGGATGTCGAGATGTCGGTGCCGAGGCAGAGGGAGGTAGGGCCGGTAAAGCTCGTCCTGCGGGTCTGGCTGGTGGTAAAGGGGCAGAGTAGTCCCCATTGGACAGGCGAGCGGGGTGGTCTCCAATGGGCAGCCTAGCTTGATAGGAAGCCGAAGACTGCATGGACACAGAGGGCGGCTGAGGTAGATTTCGAGAGGATGCCGAGCCATTGCCATAGGGGAGTGTAGGCAAAGGTGGAGGTCCAGGAAGAGGCCTACGCGAGGCCGAATTGGAATTTTGCGGATGCATGGGGTATCCAAATTCGTTTAGTTCACCTCTTTGAGAGGCAGGTGGAGCTCTATCGTAGCTGTAAATGTCCATTTGGGGCCGAGGTGGAGGTAGTGGAGGAGCGGCATGAGCAGAAGTGGTTGGAGGCAAGGCTCCGAGCGGGTAGACGGCACCCTGCCGACGCTCTTTGGACGGCGATGAGTCCGTCATTTAGAGACCCCAAGATTTCAGACTGTTTCGATGTTACCGAGCCTTCTATCCAAATGGACTGCTAAAGGAGTGTTGTCCCGATGTGGTTGTGGGGTTTCGGACACGAAGAGGATATCAGGGTTCCTTTCGCTGATGATCGCCGTACTGTGATGGTTGTCATCTGCTCGTGTGAGCAAGGGCGAAGCTGTGGGTAGGGATAGACGAGCTGCACAGGACGGGTAGACTACCGTACCGCATCTCCCGCCGGATTTGATGACATCGGCGTAATAGCGGCCCTCTCCGCCAATGATTAGGCCAGTCAAGCCACGTCATTCCAAAATCACGTGATCGCTCGGCGGCATTGTGATAAGAAAAATCAAGACGCGGAGAATTTAGCCGACTCGGTTGAGAGGTTTTTATCTTCGTTTCGCTATCGGCACTCCCTCTTCGTCTTGCAAAAACATCTCGGCACACAGCGACCACCAGGGGTTGACTCGTTGGGACGGATCTCGACTCTGCACTCTACAGTAACCGCTCGTCCGTCAGCCAGTGGCCCATCCACTTTGCCCCACCATGATTCGAACACTTCCGCTCCGCCGTCTCGCATGTGCTTCCGCCCTCCCTAAACCCCGGCTGTTTGTCCCCCTCGCAAACACCCGGTGCTATGCGGTCGCAGCCCCAGCCGTCGGATCGTATGCGCCAGTAGATGGAGAGCCCACCCTCAACTCGCCTTCCGAGCTAGCTCGACGAATCTCGGCCAAAGTCTTGCCCAAGCTGGAAAAACCAGATGTCAAAAAGGTCTTGGTCGTCGGAAGTGGTGGTCTCAGTATCGGACAAGCGGGAGAATTTGACTATTCTGGTGAGCTTGCGCGATTTTTTGTTGGGACCGGCGAAGACGAGAACATTTCTCGAGGGTGCTGCGGTTTCAATACGAGTCCAAGGGGTATCCCAGAGATAACGAGCCTAGAGACACAATGCCTTGTTTCCCGTGACAGTCCTCATCACTACTTTCCTGTACTGACGCCCACCCAGGATCGCAAGCCATCAAGGCGCTCCGTGAATCCAACATCACCACCGTCCTTATCAACCCCAACATTGCTACTATCCAAACCTCTCACCACCTTGCCAACGAAATCTACTTCCTCCCCATCACGGCCGACTATGTCGCCTACGTCCTCGAGAAGGAGCGACCAGATGGTATTCTCCTGACATTTGGCGGACAATCTGCCCTGAATGTCGGTATTCAGCTGGACAAGATGGGTGTCCTCGAGCGACTCGGTGTCAAAGTCTTGGGGACCCCCATCCGAACGCTCGAGGTGTCCGAAGACCGAGATCTCTTCTGCCAGGCCCTGAACGGTAAGCCTCCCTCGTTCGCTCGATCCCGCACTGAGCTATTTACTCCAGAAATCAACATTCCCGCTGCGCAGTCCACTGCAGTTTCCACTATCCAGGGCGCGCTTGATGCTGCCGGCGAAATCGGCTACCCCATCATCTTGCGATCTGCCTTCTCTCTCGGTGGCCTCGGATCCGGTTTCGCGCACGACGACGAAGAGCTTCGAAATTTGGCCGCCAAGTCCCTGTCTCTTTCGCCGCAGGTCCTGATCGAAAAGAGTTTGAAAGGCTGGAAAGAGGTCGAGTACGAGGTCGTGCGAGATGCTGCCGATGTGAGTTCAATCAAAAAGTCTTGTATTAGGTTCTGATGGGCGATAGAACACTATCATCTGTTGCAACATGGAAAACTTTGACCCCCTCGGAACACATACCGGAGACTCTATTGTCGTGGCACCCTCGCAGACGTTGTCGGATGATGAGTACCACATGCTTCGAAGCGCTGCCATCAAGATCGTTCGACACGTCGGTGTGGTGGGCGAGTGTAACGTGAGCCAACTGCCCCATATACCATATAAGACTTGGCTCATTTCAAAGCTAGGTCCAATACGCGCTCGACCCTAACAGTCGAGACTACCGAGTCATCGAGATGAACGCCCGTCTCTCGCGATCCTCGGCTCTCGCTTCCAAAGCCACTGGATACCCTCTCGCCTACACGGCCGCCAAGATTGCTCTCGGCCACACCCTTCCCGAACTCCCCAATGCCGTCACCAAAACCACGACGGCTTGTTTCGAGCCTTCGCTGGACTACATTGTCACCAAGATCCCCAAGTGGGATTTGGCCAAGTTCCAGCACGTCGAACGCAATGTCGGGTCCGCCATGAAGTCAGTAGGCGAAGTCATGGCCGTTGGACGAACTTTTGAGGAGTCATTGCAGAAGGCTATCCGACAGGTCGACCCTAACTTTATGGGCTTCGAGGCCTATTGGAAGCCTGAAGACATGAAGACGGCCCTCACGGACAACAACGACAGACGACTGTTTGCCATTGCTCACGCCATGCTGAATCTCGACTACTCGGTGGACAAGCTGCACGATCTGACCAAGATTGACAAATGGTTCTTGTACAAGCTGGAAAACATTGTGGCGGTCCACCGGGCACTCAGTGGCACGCCCTTCGAGAAGCTCGACAAGGATTTGGTCATGACTGCCAAAAAGACTGGATTCTCGGATCCCCAGATCGCCAACCTGACAGGCAAGACCGAGGATGAGGTGAGTGTCCCGTCCCCTTCTCACCACAGCCCCACTTGATATCGCATGCAGGTCCGAAGGCTCCGAAAGTCTCTCGGCGTCACACCGTTCGTCAAGCGAATCGACACGCTCGCGGCTGAATACCCCGCCCACACCAACTACCTCTACACGACCTACAACGCCACGGAACACGACCTTGAGTTCAACGAGAACGGAACTATGGTCCTTGGATCCGGCGTCTACCGAATCGGATCGTCCGTCGAGTTCGACTGGTGCGCCGTGACATGCTCGCGAGCCATCCGTGCCTCGGGCAAAAAGACCATCATGATCAATTACAACCCGGAGACCGTGTCGACCGATTTCGACGAGGCCGACAGACTGTACTTTGAGGAACTAGGTTTCGAGCGAGTGATGGACATTTACGAGCTGGAAGGTGCCGAGGGTGTCGTTGTCTCTGTCGGAGGTGAGTCATGGTGATCACAGCGGTCAAAGCTCATGTTTGATCAGGTCAACTACCGCAAAACATTGCTCTCCGATTGAAAAACACCGGTGTCAATGTTCTCGGCACAGATCCCGACCAGATCGACAATGCCGAAGACCGACACAAGTTTTCTTCCATTTTGGACTCTATCGGTGTCGATCAACCTGCCTGGACAGAAGCTACGTCTCTGGAGTCTGCCAAAGAATTCGCCAACAAAGTCAGGTATGTCGTCCCCTAGTCCGTCGCTGGTTTCACCAAGCTCACCTGACCTAGCTATCCCGTCCTCATCCGACCCTCTTATGTCCTGTCCGGAGCGGCCATGAACGTCGTGTGGGACGAGTCTAACCTCGAGCACAACCTCTCTGCCGCTGCCAACGTCTCGCCCGACCATCCCGTCGTTATTACCAAATTTATCGACAATGCGCAGGAGATCGACGTCGACGCCGTTGCCCACAAGGGTAAACTGCTCGTCCACGCCGTCTCGGAGCACGTCGAGAACGCCGGTGTCCATTCTGGAGACGCCACTCTCGTCCTTCCCCCATTCTCACTCAACGACACCGACTTGGCGAGAATGAAGGAGATCGCTGAAAAGGTTGCCAAGGCGTTCGAGATCTCGGGTCCGTTCAACATGCAGGTCATTCGAAAACCACCCGTAGGCGACGAACTGCCCGAGCTCAAGGTCATCGAATGCAATTTGCGAGCGTCCCGATCGTTCCCATTCGTGTCCAAGGTCCTGGGTTGCAACTTTATCGATGTCGCGTCTGCCGCCATTACGGGCATCAACGTCCCCGAGCCAGTCGACCTGATGGCTCAGAAGCGAGATTATGTCGCCATCAAGGTCTCTCAGTTCTCTTTCACTCGTCTGCCAGGAGCCGACCCGTTCTTGTATGTTGTCGTTCTCTTTATCGTCCGGGCGATTGTTGACGGCGAGCAGGGGTGTCGAGATGGCTTCAACGGGAGAAGTCGCTTCGTTTGGTAAAGACATCTACGAGGTCAGTCAAGGTGTACTCTTTCCGAGACTATACTCACTAGCCTAGGCCTACTGGTCTGCTCTGCTCTCGGTGAACGGCATGAAGCTGCCACGAGCCAACTCTGGATTCCTCATCGGCGGAGACGTCTCCCGACCCGAGATGGTCCAGTTCTGCGCCATCCTCTCCAACCTCGGCTTCAAGCTGTACTGCCACTCGTCCGACGTCGAGGCGCACATCAACGCCCAGCCCTACCTCTCGATCAAGAAGATCCTCGTCCCCGTCAAGGACAAGCGAAAGCTCCGCGAAGTGCTGGAGGAGCACGAGATCCAGACCGTCATTGACGTCAGTCGATCCCGAGCCACCTCGACCCTGGACGAGGACTATGCTGCCCGACGAGCCGCTGTGGATTTCGGTATCCCCGTGCGTGGTGCAGATTACTGTAACGGATATCGCTGACGTTGACGTCTGCTGGCAGTTGATCAATAATGCGAAACTCGCACTCCTATACGCCAAGACGCTCGAGAAGAAGTTCCACAAATCGCCACTCCCTTACCAAGAAGGAAGCATCCCTTCAGAAGTCGGGGTAAGCGCTCGTGCAACTTTCAAACAGGACAGCTGCTAATGCGATCGTGCAGTCGTGGCGTGACTTTGTCGGACCCGCGTCTGATTACTAATTCTCCTCCCCACTCATTCCTTAATCATAGATTCGCCCATAGTCAGGAGTTTGCAACTGCAAAAGAACGATCGCATCAAATGCATCTCACGTGAACAAGCCGGTCTATTGCTGTACCCGTAGAAATCTGGTGTGCATGTCACCCTACTCACCCATCATCAGAGAGAGAGTAGACACTTGTGCTACTGTTCGCCTGCTTGTACCTGAAGTCGCTCCCACAATACCGGTTGGTAGACTATTTCTGTTTTACCGATTCGTCCCCTTACTGCCGTTGCCCATGCCCACCGCCATCTGCTATTCAGACCGCACTAACCCCTGTGCACTTTGGCCGGCTTATCCGGCGCGTACACCATGACCTGCTTTGCCCTCCTGACCTCGTCCGCATCCGGGACATGCTCAGGACCATCATCAAGGTCCGTTTCATCCACCCCTTCCGGCCTGGCCGCAGGCGCACTGTCCGCAAACCGCAACAGCTCGGCCGCGTCTTCGTCCGACTCAACCTCCTCTGCCTCATCGTGGGTGAGAGGACTCGCGGTCCCGCTCCGGATGTCGCGAAGGCGGCGTTCGGCTGGACCGACCTGTTTCCCATCGAGGAAGGCTTGCGTGAGCTCGGGAAGATGCGGGTGGCGGTTGTCGTCCTCTCTGGTCTCGGTCAGAACGGTTGTGGGCCCACTTGTTTCCTGGCGTTCCTTGGTAAGAGTAGGATTTGCCTCCTCCGAGACGGGGAAAGATGGGGTGGCTTCGAGAAAGGCCTGAGTGAGTTCTGGGAGATGCGCCAGGTGCGGATCCTTGATTGGCGGGTGGCGGTCGTCGTCCTTTTCTACCTTGGGAGGATTCCTTTGCTGCCGTGTCTTTTGGCGGGGTTCTGCTGTGACTCCGGGGGTTACCGAAGAGGGACGAGATGTTGAGGGACTCTGGGAGAGGGACTCGTTGTCTGTCGGACGAGTGGTGATTGCGGACAGCAGCTGGAAGAAAGGCGTCAATGTAGGTCGTCACCAGGGTAAAGGATACGATTGCGCGTACTTTCTCTAGCAGATATTGGATGCCGCGTTGACGAGAAGGTATAGCTGCGCTTTCTAAAGCATTTGCGCCATGGAGCGCCTTCTGTATAATATGGATAGTATGAATCATCCTGCACGGTCGAGCTCGTAAGCACCAAAATCATCGCTGACCTTCAGGCACTTACGTTCGGAAGGTGAACCCATCCTTTCGCCACATCTCCATTACGTTCTCCAGACTCGCAAGTATCGACGGCGTGAGATACTCTGCAACATCAAGGATATGATCTACGATGGCATGCACGCTGCCCGTCTGGAAGGCTGGTCGCGATGAGCATCCCTCCGGTAAAGAGTACACTTACAAAGCGACGAGTCTCGCTGAACACTCCGAAGCAGACTCGGCTCCGCGTTCTCCCCGCTATGCCGGTTAAGTTTCTGAAGATACTTTTCAATGACAGTCAGATGATGACCAAAGTCGGCTGTTGGTCTTTGCTTAGCATTCCGCTCGTAGCAGACCGTAGGATCACCTACCCATTGCTTGGGGTTGCCGGTCCCCAAAGACGCCTTTCATGGTTGACATGATGTCCTGCTGCGTGAGCAAAGACTGCAAGAGAGGTGGGAGGACGTCCAGTAGAATAGGCGACACATGAGACCCGCGTTTGCCAGTCTGCGATGTCATGAGGTCGGAGAGAAGGGTATTGGTGAGATCTAGGTGAGAGTCAGTGGAGACGGAGGCAGACGGATGAAGACTCGATTTCACCAATGCAGGTTGCGAGAGACACTAAACAGCGCGACCACGAAGTGTGCTCAACCGGAAGAGGAACGCTTGAGCGGGCGGTAAGCTCAAAATCAAGATTATGGCTTGCCCGACAGTACCTAGGATCTGACCCTCTTTTCGTGGTATCCTTCTCGACCTGAGCGCGTCGCTTATCGTCCTCACCACGAACGTTTTGTTTCGCCTTCTCCATCTTATCGCTTGTTCTTCTCCTCCCCTCCGCTCTCTCAAGATCACGCAGCGCCTTTTCGGCCGCGACAGCTACCAGATTCCCCTTCTCGTGGGGTGCCCTCCGCTGTCGCTCTTTTTCTTTCTCAGCATCTGCCGCGACCAAGATCTTTCTTCGCAGAGGATCTGCCTTGCGTCTGGCCTCTTCTTCAAGGTACTCCATCTCGGCGTCCCTCTCGGCTTGCCTAATTATGTTGTCCATCCTCGTCTCCCCGCTCGCCACCATGTTGACACTTTCTGGATCCTCTTCAGTGTTCTTCTCGGACCCTTTCATCTCTTTACGGCTTGAACGTTCTGCTCGTGGAGGTGCACGATCTCGACGCTGCATTTCTTGCAAGTCTCCTTCAACAGACGTATGCCTTTCCGACCGTCCCGAAGCGGTGGGCTTATTTCTTTCTGCAGCCGGATGTCGAGCAGTCGTTTTTGCACCCAAATATTCCGTCTCCTCATCGTTCTTGGGGTTCGTTGCACTTTGTCCTACCACTGGTGACCCAGGCTTTGGAGCCGCCGGGGTCGTAACAGCAGCTTCAGCACCGAGCAGCGCCGACCTCTCTTCTCGCCTGGCTCTGTCCGCCAGCAACAACTTCACCTTCTCCTTCTTCCTTCTTTCTCGATCGTCGTCAGTAGGCGCTTCAGCTTTTCGCGCTACATCCAGTAGTGTATCGTCGCTGCTCCTAAGCTTCCGGCTATCCTTTACCACAGGTCTGCGTAGCTCATCCTCATTTTTGGCCTTTCTCCGCTGGTCCTGTTCCAAAAGCATCGGCGTCTGCTTCTCCCGCTCGTCGCGCTCCTTCTCAGTCGGGTTTCCGTTGAGCCACTGAGTATCGTCCCCCGAGGTCTCCATCAACTGCTTGTCTGTTGGCGCTGTCTGATCTCTCTTGCGTTCTTGATTCTCCCATTCCTCGACGGCTCGTATCTTTTCTGCCTTTGCTGCCGGACTCTCGCTGGAACTCTTCGCCTTCATTCTCTGCAGCTCCTTTCGCAGTGTCTCTTCCTGCATCAGCCCTAATCTCTCCTTCTCCCATCTACGTCGTCTCCGCTCTTCGTCCTCCTTGCTCTGGGATTTAGGGTTCTTGTCGTGATGATCTTCGTTCCCGAGATCCCGAGATGAGGCCTCTGTGCTATCCTCGGTCTCCCTTCCAACCGTCTTGCTCTGCTCTTGATCGATTGCCCTCTCCTGGTTCGTTGCAATCGGCCCACCTTGAAACAACTCTGGATCCCGCGTCGGTCCCCCAGTATCCCCCAATTCCCCGCAAGAACTTTTCAAGCTTTGCACCTCTGGCATCGGAACGGTTTTGGATGGCGGACTGAGCTTCAACTGTAAGCCGCCAGGAGAAGGCGTGTCCCGCCCCCTGAGCTCTTTCCACGGATTGACTAGTGGTGGGGTGTTCGTGCTGGAAGGAGGAGCAGGATAGAATGGATGGTAGGGCTGTAGAATCTGCGGATGAGGATACTGAGGAGGATAAGCATACAAGGGGAGATGGGCGTTGGGCAGCCAGGTGGGGATAGGCGATTGGGGGTGCCACGGCGGCACTGCTACTTGGAGATTTCCTGGCGAGGTTGGATTGTGTGGGCTCCACTGCTGCAATGGGTTCTGTAGGTTATTTGATTGTGTCGCATGATCGGAATGCGGATACGGCGAAGGAGGAAGATAGCCTTCGTAGTAGCTTGCGTTCAGGCCATGGGTTTGAGGTGAAGAATGGCTGTTTGGAGTGTCCGGAGAGGCAGGGTTTGGGAGTGGCAGCGGGGAGCAAGGGTAAGGAATGTAGTAGACGTACTGAGGAGGATGATGTGGTGCGCATGTCTGCGTTTGCGAGTTGGTCGCGGGAAGCGGAGCGGAAGCAGCACCAGCTTCGTCTCGAGCGGGGAAAGTGGTCGCATAAGCTGGCACAGAGGGAGGCCCAGGCGGTATCACTGGTGACGGAGATATCGGCACCAGACATTCTGCTTGAGCTGGCCGACCCGACTTCGGTCTGCGCGGGGGGTCTTCATATACCGTCCCATCCATCTTTTCTGCCTTTTCTTGAGGGCCTTCTGGATCTTGATTGACAACGACCAAGTTCGTTGGCTTCTCGCCAGGCTTCAGTCCCTTGCGGTCGTCGTTCTTGCGACCACTAGAGCTGGCGTCGCTCTTGCTGGCCAGTGGAGTTGCATCCGCTCGCCCCTCCTTTTCAGCCCTCTCGGCGATCAGCCTCCTCAGCAAGGTCAATACTTCCCCTGTCAACTGATCAGGCGGCCGCTCTTCCCTCTCATCCGCTTGATCAGCCTGCTTCAACAGCTGATCCGTGATCAACTTCGCCTCGGGGCCCATCGCCAGCCCCTCTAGCGTGTCTGGATGCTCTTCCCCCTCTGCCATGATGCGCACCTTCTTCTTGCCGGGTACCGGAATCGGGGCCGGAGGATCCGCTTCGACCGCCTGTACTGGCGTCATCATTTTCATGTCGTCCAGCTGATCTCCCGTCTTCTTCTTGCGCCTGCGAGTGGGAAGGGTGAGCTTGACATCGGAAATCAGCGATTTGAGCGAGAAGGAAGGTTTTGTCTTGGGATGTGCTGCTGTCGGCGAGAAACATTCCGACTCTGGATCCGACCCGTCCGAGTCCACGCCTGGAGGAGCGTTCATGCGTGCTGTGTAGAGCATACAAAGTGATGGACCGTATGCATGGGTGAGTCTGTTGGGAGGCTGCACAAAGGGGCGCACGCCGAGGTGAATGGGAGGACATGAGCGGACATCGCCGTTTGCCATTAAATGGGGGGGATCAACCATTGTCGGAGGTGGCCGCTTTGGCCGTTCCAGCAGTTGCTAGATGAATCAAGTCTGATTCAAGTCGTCCTCTACTTTGGCTATACATTCGCGAGGATACAATCGCGTGGTCCGCGATAAGCACCAAGACAAGACATCATGGCAAACAACACCGAGTACTACAAGACTCTTGGTATCAGCAAAGATGCCTCGGACGCCGAAATCAAGAAGGTGAGTAGCCGAGACCTACGTGTGCAGCGGGAACGGGAAGCTAATAGTATCGTAGGCATACAGAAAGGAGTCTCTGAAATGGGTAAATTTGGGCTCTCCTCGTGGAATATAAGAGGAAGGGAAGTGCTGAATGCGTGGTTGACAGCATCCCGACAAGAACCCGGGACCTAAGCAAGCTGCCGCGGAAGCCAAGTTCAAGAAGGTAGGCCGTCTTGCCTGGTTAGTATCGGGGTACTGATCCTTCGCGCTCCAGGTCGGAGAGGCTTTCGAAGTCCTATCTGATCCCGTGAGTAGCGACACTGAATGTACGGAGTGGATAACCTGACGCAGTCTCGTCTTAGGACAAGAAATCGGTCTATGATCAATTTGGCGAAGAGGGGCTTAAAAACGGCGGACCGCCCGGTGCTGGTGGTGGATTTGGGGGCTTCCCTGGGGGCGGCGGCTTTGGCGGTGGAGGTGGCTTCCACCAGAGCGATCCGAACGATATTTTCAAGTGGGTATCTGTTCCGCTGCCCAAAATGACACGATATTGACACCTCCCGTGCAGTACATTCTTCTCGTCGATGGGCGGAGGCGGCGGTGGAGGCCAAGAAGACTTTTTCCAGAACCTCGGAGGTGGAGGTGGTCGACCACGAGGAGGTCGTTCGCGAGGGGGTGGGAT